>WIPJ01001318.1:224260-272636 GCA_018155075.1 Cassiopea andromeda | reverse complement strand
TTGTAACAAAAAATCTAAGTGGTCAACTTCACAAGTCAATGAATACTACTATCACAGCAGTAAATAAGATCAAGGCACATTCTCTCAATTCCAGACTTTTTGGACAACTTTGCATTGATAATGATGAAGAGTTTGAATGTTTATTGCTACACAGAGAAGTTAGATGGCTGTCAAAGGGGAAACTACCTGAAACGCTTCTATTCTTTGTTTGATACAGTCGTAGAACTTTTCCAAGATTCTAATCATGGGCTCTGTGACTATTTAAAAAACATCAAGGATGACATTGCTTATTTGTCAGATATATTCAAGAAATTCAATGTAGTAAATTTGCAGCTGCAAGGAAATGATGTCAACCGTATCAAAGTCAAATCTGCTATCTCCACCTTCCTATCCAAGTGTAATTCATTCCAGCGAAACTTAGCCCGTCATGAGCTCTACCAGTTTCCGAGCCTATATGAATTGGATAAAGAAAAGAACATATCAGACGATGACCTTCAAGTGGATTGTACTCCCCTGGAAGAGTTGCAAAGAGATATGTCTGAAAGATTTCAGGATCTTTTATCGCTGAAATTACCTGACTGGGTAATCAATCCATTCTTAGAGGTCTGCAATGAGGAAACAGGAGAAGCAGAGGAAGAATCAATTTCGATCCAAAACGAAATTGAGCTAAGTTTGAAGTTTAACAAATCATATCAAGATTTCTGGCTACAAAAAAAGACATCTGACTTCTATCCAGTATTATGGAACAAGGCCAAGATATATTTTATTACTTTTCCGACTTCATATTTGGTAGAACGGGGCTTCAATGCAGTTGCCTTGCTTCGTTCCAAGCAAAGGAACAGACTTGGCATTACCGAGCGTGGAGATCTACGTCTTCTGCTAAGTGAGATCGATCCTGATGTGGAGAAACTAATATCCCTACACCACGTACATCCATCTCATTAGCAGTAATTGGAAAAACAAACTAGAAAACTTTATTAAATTCATTGTTACTTTTGAACAGCATATTTGCCCTAGTTTTGCATTAGATTTAGTTATCATTTTTAAATTTTGAAAACATATGTTGTTAAATGCTGTTTTCTTCAGTTTAGTAATTAGCAAAAATGGTTCATTAAATTAATTATTATTTTTGAAAAAATATTTTTCTGTTTAATGCTGCTGTTTTCGATTTGAAAAAGTGCTCTCATGTTTGTATTAATTGCAAGCGTTTATTAAAGGGTGATGCTGAAGGTCAAAAAAAACGTTTAGAAGCTGACGAAGTCCAGCTTTTATATCATTATTTTTAAATGCATATTTTTTGTATATAAATAGTCTGTTGATACTGCAGAACTTTACCACTGCACGAAAAAGCGGCAACATTATTTTGACATACTTAAAAGCTTTTTTCGTCCGACACTCATCAGAGTATGAAAACGTCGGATAATAACCTAATGGTTAAACGAAATATATACCCAGATTCAGTTAATGTTTTAGGATGCGTCTAATTGGCCCCAAGTGAACTTAATAGGTCCTAATTGGTCACATTTGGGGCCAAATAGACGCATCCTAACACATTAACTGCATCTGGATATATATTTCGGTTAACCTTTAGGTCATTATCCGACGTTTTCATACTCTGATGAGTGTCGGACGAAAAAAGCTTTTAATTATGTCAAAATAATGTTGCCGCTTTTTCGTGCAGTGGTAAAACTTTTTGTATAATGTTGTTTTTCTCACGAAAAAGGCTCGCTTGTATTTATGGGGTAGGGGTCGCTAGGAGTTTGTCAGGAAGCCAAGGGGGCGTCAGCCTGAAAAAGTTTGAGAAGCCCTGTTCTAGAGCTAGAAGCAACTATGAAAGAAGAGACTTGAAGGACGATTGTGAAACTGTTATTTCCTTTTTATTGGTGTAGCTATTTTGTTACAATTTGCATTTTTCGTTATGACTAAAGATTATATGCTGTTTTTGAGAATACACTTGCTTTTTTGAATTTACTTCCGAAACAATCCCAAAAGTGGGAAAAAGCGTTGGTAAATTTTAAAAAATAGGGGATTAGGTATGAGTTGAATCGAGGTTACCGTGCGTAGGCAGAAGTAGGTAGAAATCGCTTGCTCAGAGGGGAGAAGGATATATCTAGAGTGGCCATACTGATAGTTATAGTGTGGCGGTCCTGTTACGAAGAGAATCTTTGGTACCGTTGCAATCAAAATGTCCGGAAGGCAAGGTAAGGTTCTGTGTCCTTTCTCGTTTAGACTTAGCTTTGACATACAGTATACTCACAACATAGCCTCTAAGATATGTTTACTACCAGGCAAAGCCTACAAACGGTGATATGCTGTACAGTATTACTTAGTGCAAAAGTGAAAGAAAAACTGCGAGGATTGGGAGGAATTTCTGTTGTGATGCTTTGAAAGGATTTAGCTCATTTAATAAGTCGAAATTCAGGTAAATCCAGGATGCAAATGCGTTTGAATCAGCATCTTAGGCTAGGGCCAAACGTCGCATTTTCAAACTCGATTCAAATCCAGATTATCAATCTATATTACATACATGCAATATATATATATATATATATATATATATATATATATATATTTATATAGCCCAGGACTAAGATGAAGAATTAGTATGAGTACAACAAATGAGAATTGAAATATGAATGAAGAAACCAGATATATCAAACGTTATGTTAATTTAGAAGTTTAATGATAGGGAGACAGACAGGTTGGGAAGAGGAGTGAATGTAATGAGCTTCCAATTTAGATCAAAATACTGATAGGGAACCTTCAATGCATATAAAAAGTGGCAAAGCATTCCATAATTTGGAGCTGAAGTTTTGAACTGTTTGCTTTCCATAAGTTTTGGTCTGCTAATTCCATGCCAAACCAACCCATATCTCCAATTTTGATGAAACTTTCCACATATGTTTCTATTGGCAAGAAAAGACTGTACCAAATTTCAACTTGATATCTTTAATAGGGACTGAGAAACAGGTTCTAATGGTTTTCCCCATTTTACCCAGATCCGCCACTCTCAAGCAATAGCACATCAATAGATTTAGTTATACTAGTACTATCAGGCACATTAATAGCTCACTTTAAAGCTCCTTTGGAGTCCTATTAACATGTGCTGGCTTCTCGAACCTATCCATACCTCAAAGATACCATACTGGGAAGACCATTTTCCTTTTCATTTGCTCCATGTGAATTAGTGCCTCTCCCCCCAAAGATAATTTATACTAATCCTTTCCTTAATGTATAGATAACCATTATGCAAATTGCTAGAGTAGGCTCTCTGTGGAAAATTAAGTTATGGAAAAAACAGTAGCTACACACATTGTTGATAAGAAAGGAAATATCAGAAATTTCTCTTACATTTCTTACAAAAACTTGTACTTTAGTGTAGTAGACCTGAAAAAAGTTTAAAATAAGCTAGCAGTGAAGGGTACACCTGTTTAACAGCCAATGCTTGGTTTCCTGGTTATTGGCTATATTCCACGAGCTTCCCCCTGTCCCTTGTTTGAGAGACATTGTTGCCTCTACCATTTCAATTTTCTGTCAGTACATAAGTTCTACCTGTTACAGTGATAGGAGAGACTTTTGAAAGAATTGCAGGATGGGGCACAGTAAGAACATCATCCTTTCTTGGAAATGAGAAAGAAGTTGCTGGCCCTGATGGATTCAAAACTTTCACTTTACTTTCCTTTGTTGCTTGAAATTGCTTGAGAACAAATGTAAGCCACCATTTACCATCATACTTACATGGAACACATTCATTTATTTTTTCCCATTCTAGTAGTTCCTTTGAATATATGCTACTAGCACTAAATGTTGTTTCACTTGATACAAAGGAGTATTCTCATGCTTTTATCTTTGTCTTGCATTTTGGTATTGAAACAAAGAAATTGAGTTTTTTTGTTCCCTCTGTTGCTTTAGTTACTTGGAATCTTTTAGCAAGTTTTTTTCCAGCTTCCAGTATTGCTTCTCTTATGGCATATGAAAAGTGAACACTTTTTACACTTCCTTTTGGCCATTCAAAAGTTGCATTGGTGTTTGAATCTGATCTTCATATGGCCTTTGCAGGCTTGCTCTTGCTGCCAACCTTTTCACAGCTCCCCCATCTCCATCACAAGGACCCTTCTCATTGGAAGTTGCAAAGAAGTTCCAGTCTCACTTTTTTGAATAACATGATTTCTTTCAAAAACTCAATCAGTTTTGATTGAAAATAATGAAATGCTATTGTATCAAGTAGTAGATGATCAGAAATTACTACAAAACTTATTTCCTTCAGGTCAGTAGATTCATTGCCTTTAACAGGAAAGCAATGGTACATAACAAAAGGATGTATTATAGCCTGGCTGTTGGTCCAGTGATACCCCAGGATCTTATCTTGAAGAACAAATTAATAGTTCTCTGCAAAGTCAGCTATGACTAGAATCTGGTCATCCATTGGTCCTTCTTTAATCTCCTTCATAAATTTTGACTGCTGGATAGATATAAAAGAATGAATTTGGTAAATGACAAAGTGTATCAACAAGATCTACAAAATCATCAGTGCTCCTAATAACTGTTTCCAGATTTGTTCTGTCAACATTCACTCACAATTTAAATATAATGTCATCAATTGCAAACAGCTCAAAGAGTTCCAGGAGGTCATACTTGTCAGTTTGCCACAAACAGAAGAACAGCTACGCCCCCAATTTAATTGTGAGAGATTACATGGGAAGCAGGACAGTAAATGGAAATATGATAATTGCCCTTCCCCATGTCTCTCCACAATCAATTTACTAATTTTTCAATGTTCCCTTAGAACATGTTTGGGGTGGACCTCTAGTAAGTTATTGTTCTTTACTTCATACTATTACTCTTCTTTATCAAACATCCATTAGATATCTTGCTACTTGCCATTGCACTGAAGTAGTAAGATAGTCACTTTCTTGAAGAAAAATTGGTATAGCAATCATAGGGTGCAGTGATTGTACGGTGTGCCCCCAATATTCCCACCAATCTGCAATAGTATCCCTGGCTAGGATGAATGAAAGGATTATTCTACAGAGAAAGAGCATGGTAAAGTGAAACACTTTTACTTTATTGTCAGGATTAACATATGAAGTATTGTAGTTAGTTACAGTGTTGTACTTAGCCACTCTGATTGGGCACCAAATGCTCAATTTTTTTCTATATAAAAATCCCATGTTAATCAAAAGTCTATTTGTGTCTGCCACAGCCAAAAGTTGGGAATCCATTTAGAATTTATTGGTCAAGATAGATACAATACATGAAATCACTGGAACGAAGATCTATGCACCTTGCATCCAATAATATTCTACCACTGCTTCATTCAAAATTGTGACATTGCATCAAGGTCATTATGTTTTTTATCAGAAAAATTGCATCATGGTGCCTGCGTCATATGTGCTGGTTGCTACAGCGTCACAGTATATCAAGGGACTATCTCTGCTGGTATCACCATTCTCCATTAGTATTCTGATGGCTGTGCAGGGCAGTGTAGAATTGCAAGCATTTTAAAGCTAAGCAATTCAAGAAGATTCCCCAGTTAGTTGCCAGTCAAACTTTTTTTGCCAGATTGCCCAGAGAATCTCCATTTGATGGTATCAGGAAAAAATAGTGGCTGCAAAGCTTACTCTGCAATGACCCATCAGAGAACAAACTCTAAACACTTGGGAAATACTTGGCTATTGTGGCTGAGAATATGGAAAATTGAGTTTCTATTTTGAGATTTCAAGGTTGGAACAAAAAAAGAATCTACAATGATGTATAGGACTGGCCATGATGATTGCTATTTTAGAAGATTTGCCCCTCCACCTACTCTGACCCCCTCCAGTTACCCCAGCCCCCAGTTATTTCACCTTAAGGTATTTTCCAACCTACTGCTGATTAGGACCCCTTGTTTATATGGGATCTTGGGTTAGCTGTTTTATCAATTAAAACTCTTAATTGGCCAACTGAGCTTTTGCTACATTTTTCTGAACATGTGGGTGTTTTGAATAAAGAAATTTCCTAGAACAAAACACTACATATTGTGATTTTGTACAGAACAACATTAGCCTTTCATATGCCTGTATGTAAAATTTGAGGTGTTACATTCATGCCACATCATTAAAATGTGCCAAGTTATAGGGCACCCTTGTTGCTAAGGATACTAATGGCCACTAGATACAACCCTAGTAAGTAATCTTCTAGCAGCTTTAGCACAATTCTGATATCATTTTTGAGTTCCTGAGTAACAAGTTACCCAGAACACAAACTTTCATGGCACTATTCCATTGGTTTTATCAACTACCAAGAAAGCAAAATTTTGGAAATATATGCATAAATTCTGGGACAAAAATTGGACTAAAATGGTACAAATTTCAATTGGCCATAATTTTGGAAATGGTTCATATATTAAGTGTAATTTTTCATGTTGTGCTCCCTTCATGATATGTTACATTCTCACCAAGATTTAGCCAATTCTGAGAAGGTGGGATACATGGCTGTCCTCTTTTGACTTGGAATGACCCAAGTAAGAAATAAACCAATTTAGGGTGTTGTCTGTGATGTTATAATGTTTTAGCTTTTTGCAACAGAATATCATAACATCTCATATTTATCAATGAAGCTGTAGAGACAATGATTTTCAAAATATCTTGCTGAAAATGAAAGGCAGAGATATTGTCCTATGATTAAAAATTTTAGTGCAGACGCTTCTTAAACACTGGAATTGGGGTTGCTAATTAACAGCTAATAGGCTCCAGAGAGTAAAGACCTATATCAAATTACCAGTAGATGCAAAGAATAGATACTCAATCTTATTATTTCACAAAAAATGGAATGGCTTAAATTTTTTGTCTTAAAATAAACCCTACATGATATACAACATCTTTAAATGTCCTAGTTTCGACAGGCAATTGATTGATAGCAGCTTCCTGTAGCTGAACAAGCAAACCTGTTTTAATATTGATGTTTTATTATCAATGCTCTGGAACCTAATACAGGTAGTTATGAAAGTCTCCTATCAGTTTGGAGTACATTGCATAGCTCTTTCTATACTTCTGGGTTCCCAATAGTATTTTGTCCTGATTGAAAATTTGTGAAAATTACATCACCCATTTCCATTTATGAACTTACCCTAACAAGAGACTTTTGTAGAAAACTGAACTTCCCCAGTTTATGAACACCTCACACCAATGAAAGATTTCAAGGTCTGAAAAGGATAATTATATGAAATAGGGGGGCTTTATGAATGCAAATCAATGCTAACAAGAAAGACAACGAAATCAAACTATAAAACGTAGTATCAAGTAAAGTACAAACTTGTGGAGACATTCAAAAAGTAGCTGTTATTGTGTTATTGACAGTGAATTATCTCTTAGTAATTGCAAGAAGATTAATAACTGCTAATATACTTCACCTTTTCCATTACCTACCTTTCATATTACACTGATTATAGAGATGCCATGTCCATTCCCATTTCGTGATAATCCTAAAATTATGCTTTTCAAAAAATCCCACCCCCCTCCATACTGTATCCCCTTACCACTGGGTGCCCAAGAGTAGCTTTTGTCTACTGGTGTTCATGTACATAAAGCATATGAGTTGAGTGTAAAATCAGCTACATTAGTTGCTTGCTTCCTGCTTTTGGCTCCAAAGTTTTTGAAGAATTGCTTTTCTGACTCTATTTACCTCTGTACTGGAAGGATCAGCAACCTTGCTTCTGCTTTTCACTTTCAACATTTGTCAAAGTGTGGATCTGTCTCTCACTTGCCACGTATCAGGGCCTATTGGCAAATAAAGTTTTGCAGGAATCGTGTCTCCTTTGTCCAAACAGACATATGGAGGACCATGCAAGCTAATGCTGCGATCTTAATCTGAAAATAGCTGCCTTCTGATTTTGAAGAAGTATTATGCGAATGCCTTTTAACTTCCCGTAAGCACATTCAACTACTGTTCTAACCCTGTTCAATCTAGCCTTGGTCAATCTAGCCTTGTTCAATCTAGCCCTGTTCAATCTAGCCCTGCTGAATCTATAGTATAGAATCTAAAGCAGTCAAAACAGAATCTATTTGAAAATCAAACCTCAGTATGATAGCTGTAGCATCATCAGTTCGCTTTTCCTTTAGAGTTCACACTTTTAAATGTAATAAAAGTGTGTTATAAATGAGGCTTACTGCCATAAAATATAATTCAATCGATGAGAAGCAACTTGTAACACAACAACATATGACCTCTAACACAGGGGTTGGGAACCTTTTTAGCTGAGAGAGCCATGTAAGCCATGTAAGTTTCGTATTTTGAATTGCATTTCCATGAGAGCTATACAATTGGCGATTGGTGCCACATGGATCCTCAAAGTTGTCTGATTTGGTGGATGTCAAAGTAAGTCATCAACAACTGTCCAGACAAGTTGTACATCAAACGAAAGTACTCACCAAGCTGTTTAAGAATACGGAAAATTTTTACAGTTTACCATATGATTACGGACATACAACACACAATACCTTCCAAGAAAATGCATGTTTTACCATATTTGGACAGTCTCATATTGGCGGAAGTAAGAAAACTAATGTTAACCCTAACCCTGACTGTAGCAAGAACCCTAACCCTTCTTCTAACTCTAAACCTAACCCTCTAAAAACTCCAACTTGGTCAATGCTCTCTTAAGCTATATGACAATGGAGGATGACACCAGTGTTAACTTTGGATGCTGTTCTGGAAGTGTTTGGATGCTGCTTTGTTATGCTTGAAGAGATGTCTGCTAGGATTTGTCTGCGAGTCAGAGAGTCATATGCAGTCTTAAAAATAGCCACATTTGGCTGGTAAGCCACAGGTTCCTGACCTCTGTGCTAACAGCTAGGCTGTAACAAAATAGTGAGCAGGAGCTATTGTTGTTGTTGTTCCAGCTACCTCTGTGTTAGAAAGACCTGCACTGGAAAACTTGAATATGGGAGTGCTGATTGGTGTATACTCAATGAATTGGCCAATGAAATCACTCTAATTTGCAGTGATGTCATTTTACGCATGCAGTTTTGGAATCCACATCACCAATGTTATTTCATTTATTCATTGCTAGGGACAGTTTAGTTTTAATATACAACCTTTACTTGAGTCATTTTTGCTTGTGCAAAGTAAAATAAGCTCATCGTAGGGACCTCAATTAAATATTGCTCTAGTATACATACAGCCAAATTGCAGCACATAGGACTTCAACTTTTTACATTTCTGAAGTGAAATCATATAAATAAAATTTGTATCTCTGAAAAACTTTAGTCATGCAGCACATGATAAGTATACCCTCTTGTAGGAGTTCTAAGGAGCATGCCAGAGAAGACAACATTACTCTTTGTTATCTAAGTCACACTAAATTCCTTCCTAGCTAAATCATTCATATAATATCAAGCAACCATAATCATACATAGAGACACTGACACAGCATGCAACAGTACACAGTAGAGACACCACATAACACTCACAACATAATACGTTACAACTCAATTGACTATATGCAGACAGTAAATCAATACATTTATTGTCATTACATGACAGGCAAAATATTACACCTTCCCCTCACTTATAATTACAAGTACAACTAGTGTGCTACAACACCCCCATATCTTCTGGGTAGGGTTAATCACTTGGCAGATATAGAGGGGTTGAACCCTGTCAGGCTCTGGGCTGCTGTTATCCTGAATGCCTGAATGCCTGAATGCCTATATCCACAAAAGTGATACCTGGTGTCTCAGGGGCTGGGATTCCTTTGTCGGTAGGAATGGGGCATATCTTTAAGAGGTGTGATGGGCAACCAGTGTTTTACCCACTTAGGATACTAACCTATACTCAGCACCATTGCGAGCTAATTATAAGGTCTGGTCCACCTTTTCCCAAACTTCCAGTATTTTAGGCACCAGAGCCAAACAGTTTGTCCCGGTTCATAAGGTGCCCATCTCTCTTACTCCTGTTGTCATAGTGAAGAGCTTGTCTTGATCGAGCTGCTACTAAGTTACATCTGACCGACTAGTTGGTTTGAGCAATGACACACCCAGTTCCACTTCAATAGGCATACAAGCTGGGCAGCCAATTACCATTTCATATGGTGAAATTGCTGTCGACTCATGGACACTTATGTTATGCACAAGCACTGCCTGTGCGAACCATTCATCCCAAGCTAGACTAAGATCAGAAACGAAACTAGACAAGATGTTCTGCAGTGTTCAATGTTGTTGCTCTACAAGTCCATCACATCGTGGGTGGTATGTGGCTGCACTCATTTGCTTAACCTCAATTAGCTGTTAATTTCATACATGACTTTGTAAGTTACGGCCTTGATCAGAGTGAAGGACTGTAGGGGGGCCAAACCTGGGAAGCACACTAGAAACAAGTGTGCCGTCTACTGTAGAGGCTTTCTGATCTTTTTTTGGGGAATGCCTCACACCATTTTGTAAACTGTTCCATGAGTACAAGAATATGCTTATTCCCCCTTGCAGTTTCTTTTATCCAGCCCATATAGTCCATAGCCCAAAAGACAAGTGGTTCATTCACTTTGATTTTGTTGTAAATTGGGTGAGTACGGGATAAGAAAAGGACTAAATGTGAATTATATTCTAAGTAATCAATCAAATGGAAGCTATTTACATTATTCTAAAATCGATTATATCCAGTTACTCTGCTCAACTCAACTCTCATTTCAATACAATTCTAAAATCCTGCTAGCATCTGCCACACATGCATACTAAATAGCCATAGATAATGAAGGCATAGGGAGAGCATGCTGAGAAAGCGCAACAGAAGTGCCCAAAGCAAGAGCCCAGTGCTCCTTTAGTCCTCCGCTGTGGCCCTACACAACACACTCCTCCAGGTTGATCGCTAGTCGATCAAACAAATCATCAAATAATCATTAAGCTACCTTTAAAAAAGCACAATATGATAACACATTCGAAGAATATGATCATGAATTACACTGCATTACTTTTTCATACCATCCTGCCTACTGAGTTCTGCAATAAGCGCTGAATTTCGTTTAGGCCGTGCTTATGGCTATGGATGCATTGGGGGCGCTTGCTGTTGCCTTATCTGCGCTAGCATTGCCTAAATCATGCGATGTTACTTCTAATGGCACAAGATGCTGTATAGGTTGATTTGAAACCTTCTTACCTCTTGAAGATGCAACTTTTACCTTGGCCCCTCTAATATTTCCATCATTGCCTGTAAAACACTCAATAACACATGATATTTTCCAAAAGGCTCCTTTCATTTGATCATTCTTAAGAATAACTATATCTCCAGCCTTGATTAGAGGTTTAACTTCAACTTGTTTTGACCTAAAAGATTCCAACAAAGTTAATAAATACTCCTTATGCCAACGTTGACTAAAATATTCTAACAATTTTCTATGATATTTCTCCCTCTTTGATAAGCGTTGATACATACTGACCAATTCAAAATGCTTATCATTTGAATCCTGAAAAAGATTACGTCCATTAACTAAATGAGATGGCGTCAAAGCATAAGATAACCCATCTGTACTATAATAAATATAAGTCAATGGTCTACAATTAATAACTGCCTTGATTTCAGTGACCAAAGTAGATATTTCAGCAAAATTCAAAGAAGCATGACCAACAATCTTAATCAAACATCATTTGACACTGCATATTAAGCTCTCCCACATGCCTCCTTGCCATGGGGACCGATGTAAGATAAAGGTCCACTTAACGCTCTTGGCCTCTAAATACCTATGCAACATTGGCTGTTTAATTAGAGCTCTAGCCTCTTTGGCCATTGCCTTATATGTCTTGGCATTATCTGAAATTAAACATGAAAGAACTTGCCGAGCTGTAAATCATCAGAAACAACGTATAAATGCATCAACATCCAGAGATTTGACAACTTCAAGATGAACAGCATGTATCGATGCACACGTAAATAAAACGATATAGCATTTCTTAACTGACTTGTGGCTATTATAAATCCCTGCTGTCTATAACGGTCTGACAAAATCCACTCCTATGTTGTTAAACGGAGGGGCCTCACTTACTCGGAGTTCTGGCAAATTGGGGGGTAACATCAAACTGAAATGGCTGTCCTTCAAACATTACATATTTCTTGCATCTTCTTACAAACTTTTTGCACTATCTCTCTACCCCAAGTATAAAATATCTCTCCCTCACTGCACTTAGTGTTTCTCCAACACCATCATGAAACATTCTCTCATTTGCCTGAGATACTACTAACTCTGAGAAATAAGTCTTATAGGGTAATAAAATTGGTGTTTTACTAGCTTCTAGAAGAGGCGCAGTTTCTAAACGAGATCTGCATCTGATAACCCCTTTCTCATCTACAAAAAGATTTAACTGATTCACTATAACTGACCTTTTCCCACTTGTTCCCTTTGACTGAATGAATTCGAATTCCTTACTACAAGCTCTCTGCTGAATATCCTTAATAAGCATAACTCCTGCACTATTTGTTTCATCTGTTGATGCATACTCATCTACATTTCTTGACTTTTTACCAACTAACGCTTTCAAGTTCGATATGAAAGGCATAATCCATGCTACTGTTCCATGAAGCTTCACTAAACTGCTATACATTTGTACATCTACTATGTTCAGAATATTTCTCTCTTCACTCACTTCACTTACTAAAGAAACACTAACTGGAACTTGCACCCTTTCCTCGTCAGTCTTATAACATTCGATACCTAAGAACTTAGGATATCTGGGGGTGCCTTAGCTCGAGAAGGAAAATCTGCTGGATTAAGTGACCCTGGGACAAAATACTATTCCTCCCTTGACGAAACCTGTAAAATCTCTCTTGCGCAATTGCTGACATATTGCTTTAAAACTCTGTCATTTTTTACCCGACACAGTGTTGCCATGGAATCGAGCCACTAATATGTTTTAATACTTCCTTGGCCTAATTCCTTCCTAATAATATCCTTTACATTATGTGCCAACTTTGCCATAAGAACTGCTCCTAGAAGTTCCAACCTCGGAATAGTCTGCTTTTTTTAATGCTGTTCTACCTTTGCCTTTGAGCAAATAAATCTTACAGAAACCTCTCCTGACTTATAAACAGACCGCAACTAAACGACGCAAGCATAAGCACTCTCGTTTGCATCTGAAAACGTGTGTATCTGAACTGTTTCTATGTCCTTACCCTTATCAAAGAAATGCCTACATATATAAACACCTTGAAATGCCTCAATTCCATTAGCAAGTGAAGTGTACGTCTCGAGACCCTTCAAATTCTTTGTGCCATGGAAGCTTTTCTTCACAGAGAAACAGTTCCTGAAAGAAAAACTAATTTGACCACAAAAAAGCTCAAACATCCCAAAGGATTGAAGATTTGCGGCAATTTTCAATACAGACCTTTTCGTTGGGGCTGATAAAAGCATTGGGAGAATTATGGAAGGCAGAATCGTGTGGATAATGTACTTGCAAACTCAAGTACATTGCGTAAATCAAGCCCAAGATTATCAACACCAGTGTTCCAAGTGACCCCTCACACTTTGGATAATTGGCTATTTTCTACCTTGCCAACCTGTCCTTCTGAGATATCTATGCATTCTAAAAGCTCCTTGTCATTTGAGTTCCATTTCCTTAAATTAAAACTGCCTTGCTTCATTATCTCCTTGCAGTCCAGGTAAAGATCAAATGCCTTACCTGCAGTTTCAGCACCAGCCACCAAATCTTCTGCATAGAGATTACTTAACACCTCTCAGGCCTCTGGACGAAGGTCTCTAAACCACGCTATATAATGGTGCATTGTGGCACCTAAAATCCCCAGGCAGCACTTTAAACCGAAGGGTAATCTAGTAAACCTTAATTGAATGACATTTGGTACCTCACTTTCTGGATTATCATACCACAGGAACCACAGGGCGTCTCGATCGGATTCATCAACAGCAATTTGGTGAAACACCTTCTCTATATCTGCTGTCATGGCAACAGAATATAAGCGAAACGTGACATGTGTATTGAAAATTAAAGGCATGTAGTTCTTACAAACTCTAGACAATCATTCCAAGGCTTATTATGCTTAGATTTGGCACTTCCATCAAAAACTATCCTAACTTTAGTGATATCTTTATCTTCCCTTATAACACAGTGCTGGCTCATAAAATGATGCTTAGTTTCTACTTCATCATCAGGTGCCCTTTCTATAATGCCTTCCACCATCTGCGTTTGAAATATACCATCATAATCCTTTAATAATTGTGGCCTAGCCTTCAATCATGAATGCACAGCCTTTAATCTACTTAAACAGCAATCATGATCATCAGGCAGATCTGAATGATCAAGCTTCCAGGGAAGCCCTACCTGGTATCTTTCCCCATTGTGCTATATATTCAGTGGTTCTGGTTCATCATTATTTGCATCTGGTGTTTCATGAATTCCACACGATTCTGCCTTCCATAAGTCTCTCAATGCTTCGATCAGTTCCTCAGAATCCTAGTCTTTTCTTGCAAAATTGATGATTTCTGGTTCAGCTGTATTGGAATAGTCTAATCCTTTGTCTAAAATAAGATGAGAAACCGTAGTAGTGCATATTTCACTGTCTTGCGACTTGGGGTTTGTACCAGATAGCAATCAGCCTAACTTACTCTTAGTCATGACAGGACCTGCACTGTCCTTAACAATATCGCCAACAATAAAGTTGTAATGCTTATCTGCGCCAATCAAAGCATCTATCTTATAAGTACTCCCTAAGCTACTATCTGCTAAGGTTAAGCCTTGCAAATTTGCGTGATTCTCTACGTGGGGGAACATATTACTTATGCGTAAGAGCTGATACTTTAACATCATCATAATCATTTAAACTAACGAAAAATGTAACACAATTACATTTAATCTTTGCGACTTTACTTGAACCAAAAGCGTCCAAATTCAGCATTTCATTGCATTCAACTTCCAAGTTCAATTTCTTCATCAGCTCTTCTGTCACATATGATCTCTTTCTTCCCAGATCAAACAACATTTGAACCTTGAAAAATTGATTCTTGTTACTGCCATTGTACACATACCCAGTCACTGTTTGCAGAAGAACATTTCCACTTTTCTTTGCTGTTACTGTGGTAGACTCTGTGCTTTCATCCTCTTCTGCTGGCTTGCTGTTTGATGTTTCTCTGAGGCATATGGAATAATGATGTCTACCCTTTCGGCCTTTGCATTTACTACAGCCATTGCCACTGTTGCATTCAGGCAAAAAATGTTCCTTTTTTAGACAAGTGAAACATCGCCTTTCCTCTTGTAGAATTTTGCGCCGTTCTTCAACACTTGAGATTTTATCACATTTACCAGCTACATGATTTCCTTTGCCAGCTACATGATTTTATCACATTTACCAGCTACATCAAAAGTAGCACTGCAATTTGCGTTCAACCCTTTCTTGTCGAATCTCTTGGCATGTCACGAACGATTTTGTAGTTCCCTGTACTCTTGTAGGTACGTGATCCCTTTAACTAACCTTCAGCATGGATTTGGAAATGAAAGAACTAATCTTCTTTGCTCCAATTTCACTGTGAATTATTTTCAGAATGTCCTTGACATGCCACGCAGCATTGGATGTTTTTCTGGCAACCTGCATTGAAGTCTCTCTTGGCATTTTTGCCATAATTATTGGAATCAGCAAGTTTCCATATGTTTTGGTGGCATTCCTAGTGCGCCCAATCCTCTAACATTGACGTTTTATTTTATCATAAATCTTTCGAAGCTGGCCAATACCTTCACTTGGGTGATTTTGCAGCTCCAACAAATTATGCATGTGCCCATTGACAATTTGCTGCTTTTTACCAAAGTGCGATTTAAGAGTCTCCAGCACATTTTTGTAGTTTTCTTCTTGCAAATTGAAACCTTCAACTGCTCTGTATGCCAGGCCTTCTAAAAGACTGAGTAGATAATTGAGCTTGTTTATCGGTGAGACAGCTTTGTTATTGTGAATAGCATGCTCAAAACTCTGCCAAAATGAAGGAAACTTTGTTATATCCCCATTAAACTTTGCAAGCTGAATCTTGGGTAACTTTATACCCGTAGCATAATTGCCATTACTTGATGAGCATCTACTTGGTGAAATCACGTTTTGCACTGTCACTGGTGAAACATCAGGTGGAGTTTGTGATCTTCTTGCCCTCAGTGGTTTAATACTTGTGCTGGCCCCTGTACCAACGTCTTCCATGTCGCTGTTTCCCTTCTGGAAATCGTCTATCGTACATGCACCTCATATTCGTATCTCCCAGTCTGCCGTTTCTTCACTTTCCTTTGCCAGTTCTTTGATTGCACAGTGTTCAATGACCTTTCCATCCAATTCCTTCAAGAGTTTTCTCTTTTTCTCTGAGTGTCATTTTTATCGATCCCAAGCGATTAATTCTGTCTCCTTTTTCCTGCTCATCACACCCTTGTATCAAGTTGGGTGCCTCCTTTTCTAACTTGGCAATCATGGACCGATTGCTTCCATGCAACGCGCTCACCCATGTGACTTGACCTGCTTCCTTCAACATTTCGATTGAAGACTTTTTACCAATGTATGCCCCTAACAATCCCTAGCTCGGCTCCACGTTGGGTGCCATATGTTGCAAATTGGGTGAGCATGTGCGATATTAAGAAACTTTTGAGTTAGCTGTGAACTCTATTGTTTAATGGACGAGTGACTTTCAAAAGACCTATTATCAATTGCGTTGTTTGCATATTGTTTAATGGACGAGTGACTTTCAAAAGACCTATTATTAATTGCGTTGTTTACATTAAATTCGTTTAGTGTTGAGTAGAGCCTAGATCAAGTAGGTACTATGTTTCTTTAAATCTCAACTTCATAACAATTTACTCAGCACTAAACTTTGAACGGGAATGGATAAAGTTTTGAAGCCAGAACGCTTTGACGCTTCTCCAAACTCTCCAGAGTCTGCAAAGCAATGGCGGCACTGGCTTATCACTTTCGAGAACTTTCTCGCAGCTTTGCCTCAAGGAGAATTAAACAAGTTACAACTTTTGATAAACTATGTTTCACCTGATGTATATGAATTGATTGGAGAAGCAGAAATGTATGAAGAAGCAATTAATACGCTAAAAACTTTGTACGTAAAAACACCGAACGAAATCTTTGCTAGACATTCGTTAGCCACTCGAAAACAACAAATGGGGGAATCTTTGGATGAGTATCTACAAGCACTAAAAACGCTCAGCAAGGACTGCAACTTTTGCCAAGTTGCAGTCGCTGAATATTGAGATGAAGCAAAATGTGATGCATTTATAAGTGGATTAATATCAAGTAATATTCGGCAGCGCTTGCTTGAAAACAAAACATTGGATCTTCAGGCTGCTTTTGACCAAGCAAGGGCACTGGATATAGCGCAGAAGAATTCAGAATCTTACAAATTACCTTTTACGCCTACTGCTGCTGCTGTAGGAAAAGCAAGCGAAGATAATGCTCAGAAAGGTGAAAATATAACAGTAGCATCCACACAAAGTCAAAAATGCTTCTTTTGCGGTTACGATATGCATCCACGCTCAAAATGCCCCGCACGAGATTCTACTTGTAGTAACTGCCAAAAGAAAGGTCACTATAAAAGAGTCTGTAGATCAAAACGTCAGGGGGAGCCAGCCACAGCTGCTTTGAATCGCCCAGCATTAGCCACAGTTCAATCGATAGCTGCAAAAACTCTTAGTAAAGTGTGTGTCGATATTACAATCAATGACAAACAAATAAAGGCTTTAGTAGATTCTGGAAGTAGTGACTGCTTTATTCACCCTGGTATAGTATAGAGTCTTAGATTAAAGAAACATGAGACTAATGAAAATGTTTCCATGGCAGCTTCATCATTAACTGCAAAAATGCCAGGATACTGCATAGCAGACATCAAACTCAAGGGCACGACATATGAAAATGTGAAATTCTTCATTTTACAAGATCTATGCGCAAATATAATTCTAGGCCAAGACTGGCAGGAACAACATGAAAGTGTAACAATAAATTATGGAGGACCTGTATCACCACTAAAGGTGTGCAATCTAACCACACTGAATATACCTCCGCCATCTTTGTTTCAGTATCTTACTGCAGATGTAAAGCCAATTGCTACCAAGTCAAGAAAGTATAGTGAAGAAGATAAACTATTTATCGCAGCTGAGATCAAAAGACTGCTGGAGGAGGGTATCATAGAGCCCAGTGACTCACCATGGAGAGCTCAAGTAGTCGTCACTAAAAACGAGGGGCGAAAGACACGGATGGTCATTGATTATTTGCAGACCATTAATAAATGTACGCAGCTAGATGCATATCCCCTTCCAAGGACAGATGAAACTGTAAACAAAATCGCACAGTATAGAGTCTTTAGTACTATCAATCTAAAAAGTGCGTACCATCAAGTTCCAATAAAATGGAGTGAGAGACAGTATACCGTGTTTGAAGCAAACACGAGCCTCTACCAGTTTTGCAGAGTTCCATTTGGAGTTACCAATGGAGTAGCAGCTTTTCAAAGAACAATGGATACCGTTATTTCGAATTAGTCTCGTAATGATACATTTGCTTATCTTGATGATATAACTATATGCGGCAGGGATCAGGCTCATCACGACAGAAATTTGGAACGTTTTCTTGCTGCTGCTAAACGGAAGAACTTGACGTATAACAAGGATAAGTGTGTCTTCTCTAAAAGAATTCTCAGCATCTTAGGCTGTGTAGTATCTGAAGGGGAAATAAAAACCAGATCCAGAACGATTAAAACCACTTCAACAGTTACCACCACCGAGCGATATCAAGAGTGAAAAACAAGTGATCGTTCTCTTCTCCCATTACTCAAAGTGGATTAGAGGTTTTTCAAAGAAAGTAAGACCTCTGAATCAAAACAGAAAATTTCCACTTGAAGACAAAGCTCTAGAGGCCTTCCTGGAATTAAAAAAAGACGTTGAAAATTCAGTCGTCTGTGCCATTGATGAATCTCAACCTATTGAGTTGGAAACCGATGCTTCGGAATTCGCACTCGCTGCTACACCTAATCAGATTTGATTAGGAACACCCTGTGATTGAGAAAGAAGCAGCTGCGACAATTGAGGCAGTTAGGCACTGGAAGCACTACCTTACTGGGAAGCACTTTAAGCTTATAACGGATCAGAAGTCAGTTGCTTACGTTTGACACAAAACATAAAGGGAAAATAAAAAATGATAAGATCTTGCGATAGAGATTAGAACCATCCACATTCAGTTTTGATATTATATACAGATTTGGAGCTGAAAATATTCCAGCTGATACGTTATCTAGAGTTTCCATGAGCATTTGTACAAGCCAACTTGATAAACTTCATGAGCTACATACATCTCTCTGCCATCCTGGTGTAACACGTATGAATCATTTTGTTAAGGTTCGTAATCTACCGTACACAATGGAAGAAATCAGAGAAGTGACGTGCGCATGCAAGGTGTGTGCTGAATGCAAGCCAAAGTTCTTTCATCCTGAACCCAAGCATTTGATCAAAGCTACACAGCCTTTCGAGCGTCTTAATATAGATTTAAAAGGACCTCTACCGAGTAACAATCAAAATAAGTACATTCTAACAATTATAGATGAATTTTTGAGATTTCCTTTCGGTTTTCCGTGTAAAGACATTAGCGGCAAAACTGTTATTCAATGTCTGTGTTCATTGTTTTCTATATTCAGAATGCCTGCATACATACATTCTGATTGTGGAAGTGGATTTATGAATGTGGAACTCACGACCTTTCTTCATCAGAAGGGAATTGCAACCAGCCGCACAACAAGCTACAATCCAGCAGGGAACGGACAAGTTGAGCGTTGTAATGGAACAGTATGGAAAGCTATAAATCTAGCACTTAAGACACATCAACTGCCGGTAAAATATTGGCAAGAAGTAATATCTGATGCTCTACACTCTGTACGGTCCCTGCTGTGCACTGCCACTAATGCCACACCTCATGAACGGTTATTTTCTTTTCAACGGAAATCCACTAGTGGTCAGTCAATGCCAACCGTGCTCACAACACCCGGACCAGTTCTTTTACAAAGGCATGTTAGGAATTCAAAGTTTTAGCCGTTAGTATATGAGGTGGAACTTATTCAAGCAAACCCTAGTTACGCGCGTATTCGATTTGAAGATGGCAGGAAAGACACAGTATCACTTAAGCACCTAGCACCACAAGGGAATACAATTCCACAATGTCTAACCGAATTAGAGACACAAAAAGCGTTCGAATTTTGAGAAAGGGAGACTGTGATATTAAGAAACTTTTGAGTTAGCTGTGAACTCTATTGTTTAATGGATGAGTGACTTTCAAAAGACCTATTATCAATTGCGTTGTTTGCATATTGTTTAATGGACGAGTGACTTTCAAAAGACGTATTATCAATTGCGTTGTTTGCATATTGTTTCATGGACGAGTGACTTTCAAAAGACATTATTAATTGCGTTGTTTACATATAATTCGTTTAGTGTTGAGTAAAGCCTAGATCAAATAGGTACTATGTTTCTTTAAATCTCGACTTCATAACAGCACGGGATAAGAAAAGGACTAGATGTGAATTTTATTCTAATTAATCAATCAAATGGAAGCTAGCTACATTAATCTAAAATCGATTATATCCAGTTACTCTGCTCAACACAATTCTCATTTTCAATGCAATTCTAATATCCTGCTAGCAGCTGCCATGCATGCATAATAAATAGCCGTAGATAATGATAGCATAGGGAGAGCATGCTGAGAAGTCGCAACGGAAGTGCCCAAAACAAGAGCCCAGTGCCCCTTTTAGTCCTCCGCTGCTGCCCTTCACAGTAGATTTGTCTTAAAAGGGCCTTTGTGAGCTTGTGGTTGTCTTTTGTCTGGCTGCACTCAGGATAGTTTGTAGTAAACGCTTTTATGGATTCTTGCATCTGGGGCCAAACAAACCTTTCCCTAGCCTTTGAAATGGTATGAGTGACACCCAAGTGACATCCAGATGGACTGCTATGCATATTGCAAAGGATAGTATTTTTGAACGCTTGGAGAGTAACATACTTGAACTGTCTCAAATTTGTGGTGTAATCTAGAAAGGCTGTCAGTATTTTGATTGGCACCCCAAGACCTATAGCTTATGGTAAAATCAAATTCCTGAAGTTTCATAATCCATCAAGCTATGCGACCCTTTGGCTCTACAAAGTAAAGCCAGGTGAGAGCACTATTATCAATAACTATTTGAAATTGAAGACCCAATAAATAGTAGCGGAAGGTATCAGTTGCAAACACAATAGCTAAGGCTTCTTTTTCCATACAGTGTAAGTCTTTTTCCATGGCAGAGTAATTCTTTTCACGGGGGGTCAGTGTATGACTTGCATATGAAACAACTCTTTCAGTGCCCTCTGTATCTAGCTGAGCTAATATGGCCTGAAGACCCACATTAGAAGCATCGGTTTATAAGATAAAAGGCTGGTCAAACCTAGGGTATGCTAGAATGAGAGTGGAACATACAATGGTTTTCAAAGCAAGGAAGTTGGCTTGGTGGCTATCCTCCCAAATAGATGGCATGCCTTTCTTGGTAAGTGCAGTGAGTAAGGCTGCGATGGTAGCATATATGGGAATACATTTCCTATAATATCCTGCCAAGCATAGAAATGAGTGAAGCGTTTCGAAATTTGCCGGGGGCGGTAATTCTTGACCAGTTTTAATCTTGAAAAGGTCAGTGTGTACACTAGTGCTGGAGACAGTATGCCCTCAATAAACTACCTTAACAGTACCAAAAGAGCATGTTGATGCTTTAACACAAATATTATGATGTCATCAAAATAATACGAACAGAAAGCTCTATACTGATGGCGCGTGAAAAGCTAGCTAAGGTCGTTGATATATGAGATCCGCAAATATTCGTATAGGCTGCTGGGTGCTACAAATGCAGTTTTCTCACAATCCTCTGGCCACAAACTAACCTGCCAGTAGCCACTGCAAAGATCTAAAGTACTATACATGTTATAATCATTTAGTGCATTAAGTAAATCGTCAACTCGAGGGAAAGGGTTTGCATCCTTGTTAGTTATCGAGTCAAGTTTGCAGTAATTAGTAGAAAAACAGCATGAGCCACCCTTCTTTTTGACAAGAACAATAGATGATGAGCCTTGACTTTTGCTGGGTTGAGTGATGCCTTGTGATAACATATCATTAACCTGCCTATCAACTTCCTCACACAAATGGTAAGGGAGATGCCAAAGGTTTTGACATATAGGGGAAGATACCCCCTTTGTCAATCTTATGAACATTAACCATTGTGTGGCCTAGGCCATCATAAAAAACATCGGGAAATGCAAGAATTGTAGTTAGGAGTGAATAGTTGCCGTTTCTACCTAAAGACAGGGTAATAGCTGTTTCTAGTTACCTCAAGGTGCACCCATTCATGCCTGACTCAACTAATACTGGCACAGATACTATAAGCGGACTTTCTGACACATTTTGACTGTATAATGGGAAGAAACATGGCAATTTTCTGACTTGCATGCAACTGAATGGAAGACGCAGACAGGTTCTTAACTTGTGCTAAAACTCTACAGCTAACAGCTTTAGTTCATGTGAACGCAGTATTATAAGGTAAAGCATCAGAAATATCTAGATGACAAGTCATAACTAACTGATTGTAATAGGTATGAGGTGTGTTAGCTTCTAAAATGCACTCACTACGACCTGGTATAGAAAAATTATCAACAAGAGTTAGAGTAATTGGCCCTTGGCTAATTAATACCTGAAACAGATGCATCAGGTCATACGCATTTTTTTAAGCATCTTCAAACTTCAGAAATTATGCTCAACCCCAAATGTACCATTTGTATGTTATATGCAGACAAGGAAGGTTTCAGTTACAATGACTTTTCAGATTTTATGTAAGACTTGATGTTTGCTTAGGGCAAATGTGACATTACCAAGAAGGTAAGAGCAAAGCATAGTGGTTACGAGGAACTGATGGAAACGGCATATGTATTTTTTAAGAAATTGAGTATTGAATAACTAGAAAGCAAGCAGCAATTTCATGAACTAAACGTTCACTATTACTGTAGTAGTCACTGCATGTTTGCTTTTGAAAAGCTGGCCCCAACGCCGAATGCCATTCGACCCGATATAAAGAGAATGTGTCTGCAATGCTTTGTCTAGATCAGGGGTCACTAACCCTTTTGGAATTTTGGGCCAAATTCCCTATGCAACACTCTTGCTGGGGCCAAATGAAGGGACATAGTTAGTGTTTTTCTTTTAGGCAGTGTAAAAGATATTGCTTGAAATTTTCATCACTGCCCAAGAAATTTTCATAGAGGACATTCTCGATATGTTTTCAAATTATGTGTTGTGGTTTGGGAAAAGCATTTTGCACTGCTTTATAAAGATGCTAACCATGATTTGCAAGTAGGGCATGGGAGACATCAATTGAAACAGGGGATTCGTGGGCTTGCCCCCAGAAAAAGTTTAGGAGCATGCTCTCTACAATGCTGGAAAACACCCCTTTCTGCTTTGGGCTTTGCTGTGGCAAAAATGACATTGGCAGTCTAAAAATGTTACAAAATGTAATGCAAGCATTCAGCCAAGATGAGGTGATAATGCAAATGCCTCTACCACCCAAACCAAGTTCTGGCATTGCAGTATCCCCATCTCCATCTTCAAGTAGTGGTTATGGGGAGAGATGCATTGAAACACCACCATTAATTGAAATGAACGGAGGAACGAAAGGAAAAGCACCAAGTTTATCAATTTTCTATGAATTCCGATATTATGTTTCGTAAAGAAATGAAAGAATTTGACAGCAAAATAATCAACAGGATTGAAGAACAACACAAAAATCTGCTGACATATGTGAGGATACATTGTATTGCAAACGTCTCATACCTATTTTGAAGGGATTTCCACGAAGAAGAAAAGCTAGCGAAAATGAAAATAAGCTCACATCTTTACGACATAGAGTTTCGGAATGTAGAGAACAATGATTGAGTACTAATTATTGGTATTTCCTCTGGAAAATATGTTACATAATAGCTTATTTACTTCCTTTCCATAGCTTATTTACTTCCTATCCATAAACTTTGACTTGTTTCCTCTAAAGAATTAGTATTAGTATATGTTGTTGATAGGGAAAGTTTTGAAGAGTTTCTGATTTATTAGTTCTGCGTTGCTTCAAATTGTGAAAGAGATTCAATCTTAATATTGCTCCATTCAGTTCACAATGCAGATAGTCATTTGCAAAATCTGATCAAATGAGATCTGTTAAAGGGATCAAAGCATAGAATTCGGAGTGCTATGATTCATTTATATCATGTTATTAAAGGGTCCTGTTTACCCTGTTCCATTGTCAGTCCGCTGCACCTTCATTGTTGAAATATTCGTTATAACTATCCCTCACCATACGTGCATCTTCTGAGTAGTTATTTGATGTATTGTTGTTGATAGGCAAGATACCTTGTATATTCTGGTTGTCAAGTCTCCACTCATCGAGCTGTAAACCATTAGGACCATCTGCATCAATATATTTTTGGGCAATAATTTTGATTATTTAACTCATTTTCAGTAATTAGAAAATTGTGTAGTACTACCACAGCTTTTTAATCTCTTTTTACTTTGTCCACTAATGCAATTATTGGTCTGTGAAACACATGGAAGCTACTGGCTGCAATGCCAAATGTGTTTTCAATCACTCTTCGTGCTCTACTCAACCTGTTGTTGAAGATGCGTTTATCCATAGGCAATTTTGTAGAAGGGTAACGCTTCATCAGATGCCTTTTAAGCCCAAAAACATCATCTCCCACAAAAACATAAGGAAGAATTTTGTTGCTATTTGTAAGTTGAGAATCCTTGGGAATGCCTAACCTCTTTTTCTCCTTTGCTGCTCCTAAGTAACTGTTGTTATAGACACTCCCATCCATTTGCCAGCCACTATCTCATATATCAGCAAGAATGAATTTGTATTTGGAATCACATACTCCCAATAGAGCAATGCTATGACTTTTCTTATAGTTGAAGAATGATGAGCCAGTGCTTGCAGGTTAAAACATCATCACATGCTTTCCGTCAATTGCCCCAATGGGTGAGGAAAATTCGAACGGTCTTCGAATTCCCAAGCAATTCTTTCACACTCAGCTGCTGTACTGGGAACTTTTAGGTAATTTGTTTTCGAAAATCTAAGCCAAATGGCCCTACATATCTCATGGGTTATTCTTCAAACGAATATGAGACTCATTCTGTATGTTGCACCAATAGCTGTGTGTGCATCTCCAATAGCAAGGTATCATAATGTTACAATAAGTCATTGATCTGGCAAAATGGGCTCACGCATCTTTCTTGTAACTACGTAACTAAGGGACTACGTAACTAAGAAGCTACATAACTAAGGAGCTTTTTGTCAGTTGTGGTGGATATTCGAAAATATTTAAAAAACAGTTCATGGTCCAAAACCTTAAGGTCTCTGACCAATATGTAATATTCTCCCCATTGTTCCCTGTCAGCAAATATTGTCTTGACCCAGCAGCACCTTTCTGCTTTTCTTCTTAGCGAAATTTGCCCCTTCCTCCACAACAAATAGCGAAATATACAAATTCTTCCAAGTAGAAGCAGAAGTGGCAGCCATTTTGAAATCACAGCATGAGCACATTATATGTCATGTGGAGATTGTGTGCTTCTTTCCGCCATGTAAATGAAAAATCACCCTCACCGACTTTTTTCCACCTTCGGCTTTATGTGAATGTCAAACTCGACAGTTTTTCCTTGTAGACAATAAAAACTCCTTGTGGTAAATGTTACTAGTGCTATCCAAGCTCTATTTGTGAAGACCTACGATAATGCAATAGTACTGCTTTAAAATTTAGTTTCCTCTTTAGATAGACACATTTCTTGGACACTACAGCTGTATTATGAACTTTAGAAGAACGACCAGTACATAAAAATTGTAATTCTTTTCAGTTCTTTAATTCAACATAACCAGCATTCAAGACACATCCATACTATCTAGAATGCAAGACATACCGTTTTATCTACACATTTCCATATTAGACATAAACTAGCTGTTCTAACTACCCGCTGAACTTGGACATATTCTACAAATTAGCCTTGGAACAACAAGAAATACCCCCACCTGCCTGCATGGATTGATGACAGCACATGTTGTTGTGAAGGACCACGGGACACCCTGAGGGGTGTGATTGGATTACAAAGCAAAATTATTAATAAAATTTGTGAAGAAATGATCGCAAACTTAAGCAAGGCACACGGTTCCTAATTTCCTACCTAAGCAAGGCACACGGTTCCAAATTTCCTTCCTTCCTTTAGTGAACTGTGTCAGGGGTCTCAGACACACGGTCTACGGGCCAACTGTGGCCTGTGGGCCAACTGTGGCCTGCGGGCCAACTGTGGCCTGTGGGCCAACTGTGGCCTGCGGGCCAACTGTGGCCTGTGGGCCAACTGTGGCCTGCGGGCCAACTGTGCCCACCAGTACAATAATTTGTGGCCTTAGTCTTAATATGAAAGATTACTATAAGTGCAGCCCACAAGATTGATTGTGTGCAGTGCTGAGTGAACCAGTCACAGTGAGGTATATGCCTGGAGGGCAGGACACTGGTCAGGCTGTCCATTACCTCGCTCTCTCATTCATTCCACCAGTCAACTGGGTAAAGGAGAAGCCATTGTGTCCATTGGTTTGAGCCATGGACATGCATTTGTCAAGTGAAGACGACAGCAACTAAACCACATTTGCCTCCCTGAGGTATGTTTCTCTGATTATTTTTAATTTAATTTTAATTCTAGCGCGATTTGATGCGAGCAATATACCCTTACGATGAAATTTTTAGTTTTCTGTCATGAACTCATAAAACACCCCCCATCTCATATGTGATGACGGCTTTCCCAGCTTCCCCTCAGCCAGTTTCAAGTGGAATCACATATTACAGAGCCCCAATGATGTCTCTTTCAAAGCCTGCATTGAAAAGAAAGTTTGTGATGAGCACAGACAATGTCAGGAAAAATAGTTCGTTGTTGATCATAGGTGCAACCTGACATGTCTCATTTGCACTGAAAAAGTTGCGGTGCACAAAGAATACAATTTGAAACATCATTATACAACTAGACATGCTGAGGAGTATGCAAAATACCAGGGAGATAAGAGATCCAACCAGGTTTCCAGTCGTAAAACACATCTGAGGCATCAGCATTTCTTCAAGAAAGCAAACAAAGAGAGTTCTGCAGCAGTTGAAGCTAGCTACATCGTTAGTGAGATAATTGCAAAAACAGGAAAGCCATTCACAGAAGGTGAATTTGTCAAAAAGTGCATGTTACAGGCTGCACATATTGTCTGCCCAGAAAAGAAAAGCCAGTTCAACAACGTCAGCCTTTCTGCCAACACTGTGGCAGAGCACATTTCTGACCTGTCAAGTGACTTTTATGATCAACTGCGTGAGAAAGCAAAATGTTTCGGTGCATATTCGGTGGCTCTTGATGAGACCACAGACATCGCAGACACTTTCCAGCTAGCAATAGATGTCCGTGGTGTTGATCATAAGTTTGATTTGATGGAGGAGTTGCTCACAGTAATTCTAATGCATGGCCAGAAGACTGCAAAGGAAATATTTCTCCAGCTCTGTGATGCCATTGAAATTGCCGGTTTCCAATGGAAGAGCTTTGCTGAAACAACAACCGGTGGAGCCCCATCAATGACAGGGAGGAAGAATGGATTGGTAGCACTTGTTCAAAAATCCTGAAAGTGGAGGATGTGGAGGAGGCCATAGCTCTGCACTGCATTATCCATCAGCAGGCCCTTTGCAGCAAATGCCAGAAGTTTGATGAAGTGATGTCTATCATTGTGACATGCATTAACCGTATCAGATGCAGGAACTTTAAAGCACAGAATGTTCCGTGCTTTTTTAGAGGAAAGTAAGTCAGAATGCGAGGATGTGCTCTACTTGACTGAAGTACGTTGGCTCAGCAGGGGACACGTTTTGAAGAGGTTTTTTGAGTTGAGAGCAGAAGTAAAACACTTCATGAGGAGGCATGGGTTGTCTGCTCCTGTGCTAAGTGATCCCAAATGGCTCGTGGACTTTGCTTTCCTTGTTGACATCACACATGAGCCCGATGTACTAAACTCATGTTATGGAAAGTCCAGCTCTCTCAAACAAACCTTTGCCATTTCCCATCATGCAAGGCGCTGGTGGATGCAGCCACACCATTCAGTGGTGAGAAGTATGTTCAGGCCATTTTGAAGTTACAGGAGGAATTTGATCACAGGTTTGCAGACTTAAAGACACAAAGAGCCACATTTCAATTTTTTGCGGACCCTTTCTCCATTGATCTGCAAGATGCCCCCCCCCCTGTACTTCAAATGGAGCTCATTGACCTGCATAGCAACTCTGCACTCAAAGCTAATTTCAGGGAGGTGAGTGGAGAAGCAGACAGGCTTGGCAATTTTTGAGAGAGTTGCCTCCCAGCTTCCTTGAACTTTCCCGAATGTTCAAGAAGGACCATGTGCCTTTTTGGGAGTACATACTTGTGTGAGAAGTTATTCTCCACCTTCGACTTTAATAAATCCAATTGCAGATCCAGACGTACTGATGAACGTCTTCAAGCTGTACTGAGGGTCTCCACTGCTTCCTCCTTCAAGGCAAATGTAGCTCGTCTATGTGAGAACAAGCGCTGCCAGATCTCAGAACAGTTCATGTACAATCTTTCATTCCTGTCCAGAAAGTTAAAGTTTCAAAAAAAAACTGGTAAAAGAGACATTTAAAACTGATTAAAAATTTATCAGTTTCTTTTCAGCTAGTCAGTCAGTAAATATTTCTCCATTCATCTGTATTATTTTAGTTATTTATTACTGATTTATTTATTAGTTTATCCATTTTTTCATTTCTTTAATTCTTTATATTGTGTTAAAAATAGAGATATTTGATAACAGTGTAATGTTTTATCAGCACTTTTCTTGTGGAAATCCTGATGCGGCCCAGCCTCACCCAGACTCTGCCCCCAGGAGCCCCTAGGTAAAATGAGCCTGAGACCCCAGATGTAAATGAAATAACATCCTAGGAGTATGCTAAGTGTGCGACTGCTTTTAAGGGGCATAGCAGGGGTGTCACTCCGCCAATCTTTAGCAGTGTTATGGGTAAATTTAAATTCCATAACTGTTGTCAGTACATGACTGCATGTCTTATGGTGACGTAGTGAAAGAATTTTTGAAAATGTTTTTTGTTGCATCAATGCACTCTATATTTAAAAAGTTCAGAACTCTGTCTGTCTGTATATTCATAGTGTTACCACCTTCTTTCAATAAATTATTACTGTATACCCTCTACGAAAAAGGTCATATGGTGCCACTGTTGCTGATGACCAAACACAACATGAAAGATTCTTAATAAGTCAACAATAATGTGCCTGGGAAATAAGTGATATCTCAGCAATGATATAGAAGCGCCCAAGGCGCTAGATGTCCAACTCAGGGGTTTGCACATTGAACCGAGTGAGGCAAATTTTGCTTTGGTGGCCATTTTAAATGATGGCAAAAAGGATTATCGCCAGTACCGAGCCCTTATAATTTGGTGAAAAGTAAGGGCTAATTTCATGAGTTTACTAACGGATTTTAAGTGTGTAAAATGGTGAGTTAGTATGAATTATCTCTTGACCTTTCAATTTTGTTTGAATTTTGGCAATTTGTGTATTTTATCGCGACGTTTCAAGTACTTCAAAGGTGGCAACTGCTGCGGTGTGCTTCTGTCTTGTTGAAATGAGGTGTTGTGTTTTGCAAAGATTGCATTACAAGAGAATCAAGTTAGCAATTGCGATTTCAATTTCATTTGCTGCAGTATTCACATTAATAACCTTAAAAACTGTCATTTTTGTTTGGAGATGTTTTTTATCACTTTATCTGGAAAAGTGAAACTTGATGGAGCAGCATTTGGCAACAAACGGGGTTTATCTTCATCTTTCAAAAAATTAAAATCTGAAGGAAAAAAATGCTCGCCACATAATTAGCTATTGAAGGTAGGTTGAAAATGTTCTCTCTTTGTTGCAACTATCCACTTTTGGAGAATGGTCTTATCCTTCAGGTGAAAGTTATGAAATGAAATGCCGTTTTTAGAAAAACGATGTATGCATCCGTATGCAGAGGAAGATTTAACAATTTTCTGGAAAACGATCCAATCCAATTTCACTTGTTAAAGATAACAATGTGACATATTTTATCTGTTTACCTCAATGGGAGCAAACAGCAGAGAACGTAAGTTCGCATTCATGGTTGGGTTTGCAGAGCTCTGAGTCTTAACATAAGCAACCACGGGGAAGAGATTATTATTAACTTCGTATACAAATTTTAAAACAAAAACAATGTAAATAGTTACTAGTGGCTTCACTGCTACGTTGCAATCAAAGTTTTTAACTATATTTTTCAAATTTCACAAAGCGCACCGCAGCAACTGCCACCCTTATATTACTTGAAACGTCGCGATAAATACACGAAACATCAAAATTCAATCCAAAGTGAGGAGATAAGAGGTGGTTAATGATGACTCACCACTTTACACGCTAAAAATCGGTTGGGAACTTCACAAACTCAGCACTTTTTACCAATTTAAGGGCTCGGTACTGGCGAAAAACTTTTTGCCACCATTTAAAATGGCCGCCAAAGCAAAATTTGCCTCACTCTGGCAGACCGAGTTGAACATCTAGCGCCTTCGGCGCGTCTATATCATTGTATCCTAGACTTAGAGCATGACCAGAAAGCAAAGGAGAACATAAAACAGATGACTTCAAGTTATGAAAATTATTATGGAAAATAAAAAGAACTTATCCAATATAAATTTCTCAATACTTCAACAATTTAAACAGGAAGCACCGGTGTTACTAAAAATAATGGGCTTCACACCTTGAGGACAGGATGTGATGTTAAAGGAGTCTAATAAGTATCCAGGTAACAGGGATGCTTTAAAGTCTTTATAGGTAATAATAGTAATTACAGTGAGTATAGGTACACAAAAATAGTTGCTCTGTCTATAAGGAATTTTGCAAAATATAATTGAGAAGCACTGAATATGACATAAATGATAAATTATAAAGTTTCAAATATAAGACAATACAAGATCTACTGTTTTGTCCATTATATTTTGCAGTATAGACCAATGAGCAATGATTCTAAAATGAAATTCTTTAGTGTCTATTTGAATAACAGTCAGTCAGGACTATTGCAGACATTTGATTGTCCTTGGAGAGCACGTCATCTACAGAATACAGCACCACATCCCCAACTGTCATATTGTGCTGTGCAGATCATCGCGCATTGATATGATAAATATACTGAATGTTGTGATCGTCATCTCATCATAACGATGGACACAAAAACCAGTTGTTGGCTATGGAAACATCATATTCTGCCATCCTGTTGAAAAATAAATAACAGGTTCAACATTGTTTATAGTATCAAACCATTACATATATGAGTCCCAACTTTGTGTACTAAAATAAGAAACTGCTAATTTACCCTCTCAAGTAATAGCCATTAGCACATAGTATAGAATCTAGAGAAAAGGTCCTAGTTACATATTACATAAAGAGACACTCTTTGTAGAATTAATTGCATACTGCTGATAATCCGTAATATTGCGGCAGTGATGTAACCCTGTCCTAGAGCAGATATAACATTTTTTATGCATTATAAATTTTCGTGTTTGATGGAAAAGCAACTTATGTATGGTGCTTAAAGCTTTCAGAAAAGACAAGGCTTCTTTCTAATTCCATTAATCTTGAAGATTAAGCTGCTGACAGGAGGTACTTTAGTACTATTACAGATTTACACATGACTTTAGATTTTCTCAAAAATTTATGCTCATTAAATTTTGCTGAGAGACAGACTGTTAGTGTCGGGTGGAATAACGGTTTAAAATTGAGATATTTATTACATGGGCACTTTGCTGAAGCCAAATTTTGTCATTTCATGGTTGTTTTTAAGTAGTACGAGGATTTATATCATGAAAATCTGATACCAGAGACATTGATTTTTGTGTCTCAAAATTTCCGACACTAAAACCTCAGGCACTAAGAAACGAAATTGACAAGCGTTGACTTATTTCCAGATTACCATATTATAATGAAAATAATGTGTGATGGATAGTCTTTAGCACATAAAACATACCTTCTAGAATTAACAAGTTTTTTCGATAATATCGTACGAGATACTTCAACGTGCCAGCGTAGTGTTTTTCATCAATTCCGTCTGACACTAGAATAGATAGTGGTATATTTTGTTCATAGCTTCATATATAACGACAACTAAATTCTAACGTTAAAGAGATTCCTAGCCTTCATTGTTTCTGACATAGTTTTATGTTTTGAGCATGACAAGTCAAAGAAAATCATCACTTAAATTATCAATTTCTCCGTCCCACTCTTCACTAATAACAAAATAGACCCATAGATAGCGTGTACATAATAACCCTTTTGGGTGATAGGGAACTTATGCCATCTGAATGCCCTCTGAATGCCCTCTTAATGTATTCCATGTAGCCTGTGCTGGACATCTGATGGTAAACTAGTCTCTTCCTTGAAGTACTGGCAGGTATGAGATGAATGTTGTTTGCTTCCTTACTTTTGTCATTTCAATTCCTCAAAATTCGATGAGACCAGGCAGAGGGATCAATTTCTATTTCTTAGTCCGAGATCACTTATGAAGACAGCTACTTTTTTTGTACAAAGGGTTGTTTATTGGGCAAAGGGTTGTTTTCCAACGTTCTAGAAGGCGCTACATCAAATCTTTTCTGGATGTAGGTCCCAGACCCCTTTTTCCGAAGGAAATCCCTGTGACAAAAGATTTTTTGTCGTATAATTGTTAGAAGAGGACCCAAGCTTTTAAATGGACTCTTACATCTAAGCCCTCACATTCAGTTCAGCTGTTTATAGGCCTGCAATTTCCTTTCTCTTCAATCATGCACTTCTCTATAAATAGGTAGTGCAATCCAGTTTTACCATATCTCCAGAGTTTCATTATAATCATCACACCAAAATTTACTAGTCAAATCTATGTGTAACTGACCACACCCATTTGTATCGGCAAGTACAAGCATTGCATCCCCCTCCAAGAAAATCTAGGAACAGCCCTGGTAACATCTCAATAGTGAACATACGTATTAAGAAGGAATTTGGTATCAGCCTTAATTTGCAAGACTAATGATACTTATTTGTAAACAGGTGGAAAGAAGAAGCCATTGAAAGCACCAAAAAAAGATGCGAAAGACTTTGATGAGGTAATGCTCTTCCTTTTGGCCTTTGTATATCCAAGTGTTCGCAGGCCCACTTCCATACATACAAACACAAACACGAGGCAGTTAGTAGCACAAAATTGAAGTACAGTTGATATTCTACTATAAAATTAACTTCCTTCATTAACAGACTTAAATCGCTTCAAGACTTTTGTACGTTATAGTAGCTTCTAGAATTGTTTTGTTAATAATGAAAGGAAATTCATCATTACCACACAATAATAGTGAGCAGAGAAAGTCATCATCTAAGTTAAGAAGATCTAGATCTAGAATTTTCGAGATTTCTTGATAGAGATTGAGATATCATTGTACATAGGGCAGTGCAGGAGGAAATGTTTGTTATCGTCATTAACTGTGCCACACTTATAAATTGGACTTCCAGCATTACATATTGCCTCTTCCTTTGTTCATTCAATGCGCTAAACTGCAAACACAGTTTTGTTAGAATTTTAATGCTGTATTAGCGTAGATATTAAATACACAGTTTTCAGTGGGGAAATCTACAGAGGAGTTTTCCTTAGAATTTAGGAATGGAGGGAGAGCCCCTTGAACCACTAGCAAGCAAGTTCAATTCATAGAAATTGCTAAAATATGTGTTTGAAAAGGGTTGTCCTACCAGAAGATAGAGTTCACGGACTCTCTTAGGATTGTAGGTCATATACTCAACAGGGATTTTGCTAAGGAGGTATTCTATTGATTTTCTATCTTTCCAGTTAAAAAGGTGATATAAATCGCGGTACCATCTTGTACTGTAAAACTTTCCCATCCCAGCTCGTTATAGAGTCTTTGCCAATTTGTACCTCTCCATGCACCAGTAGCTGCCAAGGTCGCAGCATACTGTTTTTGTTCATTCATTTATGTTAAACTGAATTTCACTTCAGAGACATATCTGTAATATAGAATATCACCATTATCGAAATGAGGTCTAACATATAGCTTATAGGCATAGTTATCAGCATCCCTAGACATAATTTACAAGGTACTATATTAGTCCAATTCTTTTTCTAGCTGTAAGCATGGCTGCTCTTATGTGACTCTGAAAGTTTAACTGAGACCAAAATCTTGCCTAGATGCTTATGTTCACTTGCAGAAATGATTCCAATATTTTTCATTGAAAGGGGTGGATGGAAAGGCTTTGTTCTTTTAGAGGAAAACTCAGTCAGTTTTCTGAACTTTATATTCCATTTTCCACTGCCATGCACAGAGCCGTATTATTTCAACATCTTGATTTAGCTTTACAGCACTAATAATTTTAGTTTCAACCACAGAGAACAATGATTTATTATCTGCAAATAGCTTGGCATCACAACTCAAGCTATCACAAAGATCATGAATATATACTAGGAAGAGGTAACCCAACACTGAATTTTATGGCATCCCTACTAGGATCTTCTTTCACTCTAAGGTTTTCCCATTTAGTACAACTCTTTGTGTCCTACCCATCAGGAAATTACCTAGAAATGCAAGCATATTACCAGAAATACGACTATATCTATGTTTATGAGTAAGGTCATCCTCTATCAAATGTCATTGACAAATCAAGGAAAACTACATGTATTTCCTTTTATTTAAACGCAGTTAGAAATTTACAAAACACTACAAACATTAAAACTTTACAATACTATGATGCAGGGTACACGAAAATGCATTGCAACCTTGTTATTGGTACATATAAAAATACTAGTGCATTTAAGTGCAAAACAGAACCAGCGATGGCAGTCGCATTGTATTTTGTGATTGTGATTTTCACCGTGTTCAACGTCAGTAAGGATGCCTTCGCAAAAGGAAAGTCCTACTCCACCTGCTTTGATAGAGAGTTGAATGATATTGAAAAATCGAACATATATGTGCATTCGTGTGGGTCGAAAAGCAAAAAAGGGGATGTACCTAGGACATTACAAACTCCACCAAGAGGGCCTACTACTATTACTTCTTGCTGTAGATCTTGAGCTATGCCCAAGGCCCTGACAGAAATGCACCACATTTAAAAGGGCTATAAAAAAGAATTAGAGCTGTGAGAAATGCCATAGCTGTGGCCAAAAAGTTCAATTTAAGATGCCTTGTCCACCAAATGAAATACCGATGCGAGAGTGGTAGATAAACAAATCAATCCAGATACTCAAATGGCAGAAACAGCTACTGCAATATCGCAATGTTTCTACATGCAAGAAGGTTAAAGCTATTTCATCTAAATATGAATAAGCTTGCAAAGAAGATCGTGAATACTTTGCAAGAAACAAAAACCTATATCAGCAATTTTTGAATTACCGAGACACACTTATGAAAAGACAACTTTGATGGAGATATCGTGATTGAAGGTTGTACCTTTATAAGAAATGATACGGAAACTCCCTAAGGTGGTGGTGTTGGATGCTCTGTAAGAATGGATCTTGGATAGCAAAGAAGTGAGGATTTGGAAAAAAGACTCTATAGAATCTATCTGGATTGAAGTCTTTTGTGAAAAATACACGTCCAGTACTAGTGTGTGTCCTGTACAGGCCCCCGGATACGTTAAAGTACCTTTGTAACAGTTTTGAGCATGACTTTTGTGATATGATGAAAACTGGCGCTTCTGAGAGTAAAGAGCAAGTCCTCATGGTCAATCTGAATACAGATTATCTGCATTCCTCCAAAAATAAAGAAGTAATGCAAATCATCAAGGAAAATGGGCGCACCCAAATAATCGACAAGCCTACAAGGATTACCAAAGACATTGCCACGCTTATAGATATTATTGCAACAACCCATGTACAAAATGTGAGCCACTATATGACACATCCAAATTCTCTCAGTGATCACGATCTGGTTGGAGTCATCATAAAGAAAAATTGTAAGAAATTTGCATCTAGGACAATGTACAAAAGAGATTATGCAAAATATGAACAATTCAGTTACAGAAAAGATCTTCAGAAGCAGCCAAGGGAAAATGGGGAAAAAGAAAAGTGTTGAAAAGCGTGGTCAACTTTCAAAGGCATCTTGATGTCGGTACTAGATAAGCATGTGCCCCTAATGTAAGAGAAAGTACGACCAGTGGCGACGCTAGATAGAGTGGATGGTCATGCTCATCACTGAATACCAAACGGGTTTTCTGTACAATATGGAGGTACCCCCCCCCATGCCCAAGTGCACTTACTTCTTAGTCAACACCCTCCACACATATATTCGATTCAGGTTTATTCTCTAGCACTTCTTGCTCTATGGCAATAATTGCAGAACATTGAAAAGTATTTTTGCGAGAAATGCTACTTCGGAAACAACAAAAACTTTCCGGAGCACTCTCATACATAAAGAAATTGGCTTCCTTTGATTGCATTTGGTAGGAAAAATGGTCCTTGATATCAACTATTACTGGGTTAAACATAAGCTTTATGCCATGGATTTATCTATTTTGGAGATTCCCCTTTTTTAGCAGATCGCCTCAACCTTACAACAGCCAAAAGTTCGAAGTAATCAAATTGAATTTAATGACTGCCCCGGCTCCTAAGCATTTACCACTTTATCTGCAACCGCATCTATAGACTTAATTCAATGGTTCAATAAGAGCTATTTAGAGGAAGGCAAGCAATAACACCTGGGTTAGCAGTGAATGGGTCATATCGTCTATATGTATACTCATACTCATATAACATAACAGTCTAATTATTGATAATTATCAAGGATTAAGTAAGGAAAAGTATTCAGGGTGTTTGGTGACTTATGACCTGAATTGAGGGTCAGGCTGCTTAGTTTTGATGAAAACGATTTGCAGTCCTGACAACTGACAACTTCACGCCAAGATACATCCAAACTACCGCCCAAGTACTTGGAGGGGGATCTATGCTGTATATTCTCAGTATTCGGATGACTACCATGGGGTCCACCCTGACAACTATATGCAAACTAGAAAATAATGGTCCCTTTCAAGGCCTAACAAAGCAATGCATAAGGATATCTAGATATGTATTTAGCGAGTACCAATGGAATTTGTCTATGATGTTTGACAGAACTCGTATGTAGTCTTAGAAACAATTGCTAGACCAACGACCTAATGTTTTTATCAACCAGGGGTCTCCTTCTCTGCAGCACATGTAGTGGCACCAATTCTAAAACTATGTGAGGAGTAAGCAGTCTTGTCACATGACTGAGGTAATAGCGATTTCACTATATCGGTAAATATTTGATGAGTCAGGAACGTGCCATGAGAGAAGGTAAACAATTGGGCATCCTGGGCTGGACATTGAAATAGGTGTTGTTGTAATAAACGAATAGGGCATACAGATTTTCGAGACACCGCCAGACGGACTTCACAACCTTTCTGAAATTGGTCCCCTTTGGAGGCTTTGATGTTTACTATTGCGACCTCGGATAGTAATGTACCATTGCGGAGCATTAGAGTCTTGTGAGGATCGAAAAATGATTGACTTGGGGAGCACAAGTCAGATGCACATAGGACTCCAAAGAAGGCAGTTGTAAATGCAGCCCGTAGCTTCTTTTGGTCATACGTGACAGAAGAAGAGAAACGTAAGGCACCTTTCAATGTTTTTAGCAATGATAGCATTATTGGTTTGCGTTTTGGCTTTGCTCGTTCTCCTTTTGCACGTTTTATACCTTTCAATAATAAACGTAGCAAGGGCATTTCCGTTGTAGGCCAGAAGCCTAGTTCAATGTTTTGCAATCGTATGGACGAAAGATAAGTACATTCTATCGCGTAGCTAACACTTCGAGCAAGGTACGTGGCAACTAAACGAACATTAGAGACTACAAGGGGTTAGGGTCTTAGGTTGAAGGACGTACAGAATGATTTATAGCTCAGTTGCCCTTGGCGGTAAGTTTTCCGGGAGCTTTTGGCGATTGCTTGAGATTGGAAATAATGAAGCTCACCTGTTAGATGCCCCAAGCCTGTGGGGAATCAGTGTACCTCTTGGAGAAGCGGATGGGGCGAGCTTGAAGAATTCGGCCATCTGTAAGCGAGGTAATGCAACAGCGATAGAATTATTGGAGCCTGTAACATTGACAGTAAAGTTATGTTTTGCTGCTTTGAAGAATAGCTTTTGTATAAGAGACATAATTTCTGGGCATTTAGATGTACCAGACTGCCAGATATCCGTAATGGTCTGGTTATCACAATGATTGAATTCACTCGCCCATATGTAGCATGCTAATTAGATAGTGAAGAGTTCCTTAAACTGTATTGAATAGTTGCTAACCGCTGGGGGCCATTTCTGAGCTATCCAATGACCGTTAAAATAACTTCCAAACCCAGACTGACCGGAGGCGTCTTTATAGAGCTGGATATCAGGTGGTCGTGCTACATGTGGATCTAGGATTTTTTGCTTACCATTCCATAACGGTAGAAATTTTAACCACCACTTAGTATCCTCCCTAGCTTCACTGCTTAGTGTTATGTGATGGGATAGTTTTAATGACTGATGTTGACAGGTCAATTAGGCGGCGTAGAAAGGTTCTTCTCGAGGGTACAATTTTTCAAGCAAATGCTAATTTTACTATTAGTGATAGTAGTTTGCATTTGGTGATTTTCATTGAAACTTTGAACAATTGTAGGAGCGCTGTAAGCTCAGATAGTTTTTCATCAGGTAGGCACAGTTCCATTTTGTCTGTATCAATAATTATGCCTAAGTAAGGTAGCACTGTGCTCGGTGAAATAACTTTTTCAGGGGTTAGCGGTGTTCCTAGCTTTTCAAAAACTGATATGCACTCGTTGAGATTCTCTTGACATCTCTTGGACTCTGCCGGACCAGCAATAAAATAGTCATCTAAATAATTCATACAATGTGATATATTATGCTTAAATTTCAGGATCCAAAGGATAGCATCTGCCAGTTGTGAAAATCTATTTACTGATGAACGGAAGGCGAAAAACAAACATAGATCTACGAAGAATAGGTTCTGAAACGAAAACGCCAAGAGGTGCCAATCATTTGTACGTACTGGGCAGATTCAAAAGGCACTTTTTATATTTAATGTCGATAAGAGAGTACTATGACATAAGTTTGCAACGATTTTGACAGTCTCATCGAAATTATTGAAATGAACAGTCGATTCGGACTGGGGTATATAATCATTTACTGACAAACCAGCCGGTGAGGATAAGTCTGTAGAATCTATTTTGGTATTGCCACGATGGGGAAAGTACGAAAAAATTGCAGGGGAGGTGAAGGGTGCGGCCCCACCACGCGTTTCGCCATTAATCCCGAGAGTATATTGTCACAGAGGAATTTTATGTTCTCAAAATTCAAAGAAAATTGTGGGCCTTGATAACCAATGTCGAACCGTCATGTAGGGATGCTACTAAGCTTGATTGTAGAAGTGGCTGGTAATCAAAGAGTTCAAATTGTAATTGTTTTATGTTGATAGGCGTTGAGGCTAAATCCGGCAACGAGTTAAAATGTTGACAGAGTATAGCTGCATTTGAAGGTTGGGTGGCTTCCACCGCATGAAGAATATTTATGATTTATCTGCACATCCGGTGGTCGCAATGGGTCTTTGGATTGTTAAAGAACTTGCAAGTGGGTCCAGTTTGAAAGGGACTGGGTTGTCCGGTGACAGAGGATGGCTCCCGTTTGGGACAAGAAAAGCTAAACTTGAACTTACCAGTTGATTAAGTCCACTTTCTTCCCTTTAGTTGGGAGACCATGGTTGGCACAGCGAAACCTTAGTGCTTGTTTCGTCTTTTGGGACCAGTCCAGTCTTGTCAATCAACGTTCTTTTTCTAAAATGACTTCCCTAGGCGACATAGTATGAGCTTTAGTATGACTTTTGTAGTAGTCTTCCTGGAATTTAAGATTGGCTCCTATCCTAATTTGACGTGCTTCTGAGCTAACTTAACGTGCTACTGAGCTTCGAATGAAAATGAAAGTTAGGGTTGACTTGGTGAGTTTTATGACATGTGCCCTAAACCACGTAATAGTGATACATGATGGTGCTTGGGTCTATTGAACTGGAGACAATGAGAGTCTCTGTTGTTACAACACATTTACTATGTAAATGCACTATTAGCAGTATGCAACAACAGCCTGTATGTGGCACATTTTCTAAATTGGCACTTTAAAGAGTCCTGTTTTTTTCTGAAGATCATTTGCTTTGCAATTGTTTTGCCTTGCATTGGATGGCTAGAAATGCCTTGCCTCTATTATGACTTATGATTTTAGAGATTAATGGGGCCCACAGAAGAATGCGGTACAACAGCAGTGCTATTATGAATTGGTTTGAGATTGGAAAAAACAGCACTCTTTAAAGTGCCAATTTAGAAATTGTGCCACATACAGGCTGTTGTTGCATACTGCTAATAGTGCATTTACATAGTAAATGTGTTGTAACATTTGAAAAGAAAGCTGAGTCTCCTTATCTTCTCCACACGTTATGATCAATCTTATCATGGAGAGTATCTTCATCTTTAGTTCTTTTTACAAAATCACTGTGCAGTTATGTTTGTAAACAAAGAACCAAGATGGTTTTGTAATAAACAATCTTCACATCAAAATAGTACAGGATCATCTTAATGCCTTTTGTAAAACATTACTGCGCTATAATTTCCTAAGGAAAATTAAACATGAACATCCTCCATGATCAGATTGCAAATAACTTGTAGAGAAGCTAAGGAAACTCAACTGTCTTTTCAAATAGCTGGATATATTAACAATATTCCCTAATTTTGACCTCTCAAGAGAAACCAAATTTCAGTTATTTTGCAAGCCCTACAACATTTATTTTTGGACTAAATTCATGTACATATTTATAAATGCAATTTTTGGAGAAGCAAGGGAGAGTTAACTTCATTTTCAAAAAGCACACACGTATCAAGTAAATATAGGCTATATTGCTTTTGAAGATGAAATTGACTCTACTTGGCTACTCCACAGATTAGCTATTATCATTTACTGATTCACCTAAGTTAGATCTCTCAACGGATGAAATTGAGACACAATCACTGATGTCAAATCCAATAACTCAACAACTTCTGGCAACATACGTGTTTCTAAATTAAATTAATGTATACATTCGCATATATCAAGATGGGCTTCAATGCTTCTAAATTACATTTTTAAATATATTGTAAGTATCAACATGGCTTTCTATGTGCAAATCTGGGTCATTGTAGGTGAAAAGGTGGTTTTCAAAAATTTTTATTGCAAAGAGTATTTTGTATATTTTGAGCATAGGGGAACATCAGGTGGAACACTCTCTTCATTGTTTGAAAATGTGGGGATCCACAAGATCCAAGAAGTAAAGTCTTAGCATCCCGAAACTCATGATAGTATGAAGTATGGTTTTCAGTTTGATCTTATATTCACTTTAGTTGGAGCTGGTTTTTATTATGTAAGTTTCTATGTATATTTTCTTTTCCAGGAAGATGTTGCATTTAAGCAAAAGCAGAGGGATGAAAAAAAGCAGTTGGAAGAGCTAAGGAAGAAAGCTGCTCAGAAAGGACCATTTGCAGGTTCTGGAGTGAAAAAATCAAACAAAAAATGAGCCAAAATGGTTTAGATATTATGTCCTGGCCATATAGTAAAAACGTGACTTTACCAGTTTTGATATTGTAAACTGATACATGTTCTTTTCCTTTCTAAATACGCTCTACTTTCTTCTAAGCATTTGTATCATTACCTCCATTAGACTTAGAGCAAAATTATGGTGTCAATCTATTCGCAAATGTGTATGCCTATGATGTTGCACCCTGATTGGTTACCCATTGGCTTACTGGCATATTTTAGTGTGGCTTTATAGTCTGATCTCTAGCCGAAGGGTATTATTCTACTGAATTTACACATTATCCATGGTCACTATGCTTGGCAGATAATTGAAGAGGTAGGACCTGGACACATTTAAAGGACAGTTCCAGGATAAAATAAAGTTTAGCTAGATTGAGGTAGTTTTAACCACTGAATTTGATTCTAGTCTGCGTTTATCAAAATTGTGCATGGGCTTGGAGAAAATGGGCTGGAAAGATACGAAAAATGGCCAAATTTGAAAAGAACGGGATTGACTGCACTCACTCCCCCAGGCCAATGTCATCTCAAAGGTGATCAGTGCTTTGAACATTAGGCAATTGGAGTGGCATTGCTATCGTCGCAATTTATACTTTAAGACAGACATGGCGCAATTTTTGAGAATTTCGTGAACGAAATTGACCCAACGCTTCAATGATAACATGCGTCAGGAATAAATACCAAACCTTACATCTTGAAAGAATTGGAACTGTAGAATAGTATGCCAAGTCAACTTCTAATTATGCACTTTTTAGTTGTCTGAAGGAAGCAAAATTTCAATGGTAGTATTTTTAATGAGGGTGGATATTGTATGAGTTTACTGTCATACGTTTAGCGTCTAAGGACTACATCTTTGCCTCAGGATAGCATGTTCATAATTTATGCTTCAGGTTTGGACTGAAAAGATATGTTTATTTGGGTCATTTTTAGTTATCCAACCTTCTGCAATATAAAAGTACGAGTAACCCAGCCAATAAAGAGGCCAGAGTATTGTGTGCCCAGGGGTGGAAAAGAGCCAATTTTGAAGTATTCAGTATCGAACAGAAGTTGTAGTATGATGAAAGCAGAAAGCCTAGCTAGAGTAGCAAAACAACATCAGATCATTGCTACGTAAGTCCATATCTTCAATGTTTGATGCAGCAATCGTCAAGGTTTTCAGAAAAATTGACTGATTTCAAGCAATAATTACGCATCACTAGAGATCTTCTTTTATGTTGCAAAGTTAAAACTTGCATAGTTAAGACTTAGATAAAACTTTAAAACCCCCAGAGATTGAACATATACCTATCAATATAAACTACATACCACTACCTTATCGCATTTCACATCTGATGCTTATAGTTACACAGTATGGTTTAAATTAAGAGACCCGTTTGGAGGTATAAGAACAGAACCGGGTATCCTGCCGCTGTACAACAAAGAAGGAAACCACGGAGTCAGATGTGAAACGGACAAAAAAAGAAAGCAGGCACACTAAATATTTTCGGCAAGGGACTTAGTGATGACATGGCGATATTTAATTGAAACGACCAGTTGTGTGGATATGCTGTAGAGTCAGCCCGAGTATGTTCCTATTGATTTGGGAGGTCTTTGTCACCATTAAGTGGAGTGGAAGTTGTGTCAATACCTCATTTGAAAGATTGGTATATCCATATGGTTGTAATAATTCAAAAATCCCAGCGAGAAGATTTAGACGTTCAGCCTCAAAAGCATGGCAGAGCAAAAGAAAGTGTATCCTGATTGCATAAATGAGGTATATTTTCAGATCCTTTAGTCCATTTCTATGGAAACCAGTAGACAATAGGATTTTAGTCCTCTTGCTAGTGAATCGTATTCTCTGCTCTTGATACCTACATGATTAAACTTTTCTTCTAACATCATTGCCTAGTAGTATGAGAGTGATGAAAACTACTTTTTTCTAAATATTTATGCGAAAAGTAATTGTGTTTTCAAAAAGAGCACAACTTTCATATTTGCATGAGTAAAATATACACTATATTCCCTGCAACCTTACACCATTGCAATTTATGCCAAAACTAACCCCTTAACATCACTCTTCAGTCATTAAACTTCAAAATGATACATAGCTATACTACAAAACTTCAATTCTAAGCATCAAACTTTGTTCATTAAACTTGCAACATTGCGAAAAGCTAATTTTGAGAAGGTTGCATCTAGAGTATGGGACTATGACCATAAGTTGAAGAAGCAAATGAAAGGTACTCAGAATCAGGAAAACTCTTACATTATGCAATAACACTTCTTATTGATCAAAAATAGCATATTTTATAGTACAAGTCTTCCATTGCACTGAAACAACATCAAATTCTTCTAGATACCAATACTGCCCTCTTGATTATTTCAAGTGGTATTTGTAGTGATTGTAAACCAATTTTTCCAAAAATTTATAGTTCATGTATTTTGCAATTAGAAGTGCCATTTGAAATTCCTAACGTAATATTGCAATCCTCTGATACTCCAGTAAAGACATCCTTACATCAGCTGACTTACGGTGTGGAAGTAATGGCTACTCCACCACACCGACTAGACAAGAAGTCTGAGCACATGCAAAATAATGTTTATCATCATCTAAGGGACGACAGACTGTGTTGTCAAATGGTTAGTCAGTCCTACGGAACAGCTCCATCTTCGATGTTGATCTGTACCTCTCGCTTCAAGGGACCTGCCATTCATCAAAACTGCATACTGTCCTTTACCGACACGTTGCTTGTTCTTCAAATATTATAGGAATTTACTAATTTTTGGTCTATTCTGCCCACATATTCCACAAACCAAGTTCATAAACGCTGACTTTCGAGCTTGAACTGTACAAGCGCTCGTTGTTCGTCAGTTAGGCCGTATCACGTGCGATACATTATCCAATAGATTTGTAGAATTTCCGTTATAGACCAGTCAATTGTGAGATTTGATGCCATTCTAGGCTTCCATAAGTAGATCAAAACAATTTTATTCACCACCAGAAGAAAGCACAGGGAATGAGCTTTACCGAAGCACAAAAATTGCGGCAACATTTTTAGACATACTTAATAGCTTTTTTCGTTCGACACTCATCAGAGTATGAAACGTCGGATAGTGACTGAAAGGTTAACCGAAATATATATCCAGATGCGGTTACATGTGATAGGATGCGTCTTATTGGCCCCAAGACTGGCCAATTAGGACCTATTAACCATTGTTTACTTGAAGAGTCCCAGTGAGAAAACGATCTCTTTTTTCTACACAAGACTGAGTTTTTAGTCTTAGTGTAAATATTCGTGCCGCTGTCAAGCCGGGTACGTAGGACGCACTAAGCAGAGGCTAGCAGACAATAAAACGACAAGTCCTCACGAGCATCAGGAAGAAAAGTAATACCGCAAGAGAGAAGCGACCTCGTATTTGTAGAAACAACAAGTCTGAAAGTAATTGTGAGTCGGGCATAGAACACCACCTAATCGAAAATCCAAAACATATACAGACCATAATTTTCTGATCATTGGGTAAGCAAGGTCGTCGTTTCATTTGAGTGTTTTGGGATCTGTTTACATTAAGACTCAAAACCTAGTCTTGTGTAGACAAAAAGAGTTCGTTTCCTCATAAGGATTCTGCAAGTACGCAATTTTTAATAGGTCCAAATTGGCCACTCTTGCGGCCAATTAGACGCATCCTATCACATGTAACCGCATCTGGATATATATCCAAATTCGTGCATCCTTGATCAGCTGCACTTTAAATGGTATTTTTTCAAGCAGATGTTTGGTTGCTGTCACTAGGAAATCTAGAAATTTTTCTCTGAATTTGGCTTGCTCGTCATCAATGATGGCTGACTATAAAAATTGGTTTATGTTTTGTACCAATGTCTACTGCTGCAATAGGCTTTTGAAGTTCTTTTTTAGCGGGATCCAAGCTAATTATTTCTGCAATTGGCTTTAGGAGGATGTGACCCTCTGTTTTTCTTGAAGATGCTTCTTTCCTATGAATCTATAGACCTTTTCGCGAATTGGACCACATTGCATTGCAATCGTACTAGCGGCCATATTGTTAGACCGCTGGTAGCATACTGTAGACTCGATTAAACTCCCTCCTTCGAATAGGCCCCCCTCGTGTAATCCCCGACCCATAAGATCGTTCCTGACAAATAACCCCCCACCAACTTATAAGCCCCCATGGGACTTGTGTATGCTCAGTATAATGCAGGTCAAAAAAAAGAAACTCAAAATATTCAGCTATTTATCTGTCTATTTGGGCTAATAATAGAACCAAACAACTATTTTCACAACTTTCTCCTCCTTTATGCTATCCTTGATGCTATCTTTGATGCTATTATGGAGTGAAAATTAAAGAAAATATCTATTCCAGCTTTAAAGACATAGTTGTTTATCTTTATCCATATTGGGTTTTGATGCCCCTTCCTCTTTTCCGCATTGAGGATGTGCTTTATATGAATCATATCGTTAGGAGACGGCAATTTGAGAGTTCAAAAAATAATATAAGATATTGTGCTTAGCAGATCCCATAACTTACAGGTTTAATGAGCCCCCTTCAAATAATCCCCCACCCTCAAAGTCGTTTCTAACAGTTAAGCCCCCGTGGGCTTAATCGACTCTACAGTACAGATCAGACGTAAAGTGTGGAAGCCAAATCTGATGGCCATGCCGACATTATGCTGTATTGTTTCATGTTCTAATAAGCAGCCAAAGGGTCTAAATTTGAGTGTTTTTCGCATACCTTTCTTAATAAGAAATGAAGGAGCATATTCAACTTGCTTCTTTACTGAGGGCAATATCCACTATGCAGCTTCCTGGGTAAAGGTCCGCGTCTCTCTCAAACATACAGCAGTTTCAAAGAGAAACATTGAAGCCAAATGGGAACGTGTCTCCCCCAAATTAATTTAGCTTGATGAATACATCATTATTGCTAGTCGACGTTGGAATGCAAGTAAAGTTTTCTTTGCTGGAAAATTTGGTTTGAGGGAATTGCTCTTTGTCTGCAACTTGGGGTTGCCACCCCCGTCCCGCAAAGAATTTCTATTATTAAAACGCCCCTGTCACCAGGCGAGCTGTACTTTTAATACAGCACGAAAAAGTGAAAACTGTTTTTGATATACTGAAAAGCTATTTTTGTCTAATACTCATCAGAGTATGAAACTCCGGTTAGCGACCGAAAGGTGAACCGAAATATATAGCCAGATGCGGATGCACATGATAGAATGCGTCTTATTGGCCCCAAGAGTGACCAATTAGCCCTAATACCATTGTTTACATGAAGATTCAGAGTGAGAAAATGAACTCTTTCTGTTTACACAAGACTGAGTTTTAAGTCTTGATATAAACAGATTCCAAAGCACTTAAATAAATGGACGATCTTGCTTGCCCAGTGAACCGAAAATTATGGCCTGTATATGTTTTCGTGCATTCTGGATTTGTAGTTAGGTGTTGCCCCATGGCCAACTCATAATTAATGTTAGAATTGTTGTTTTTTCACTCATAGCGGTTCTCGTACAGTATTAATGTTCTTCCAGGTGCTTGTGGAGCATGTTGTTTTATTCTATGTGCTAGCCTCTGCGTAGTATGCCATATGTACCAAACTTCACATCGGCACGAAAATTCATACATTCAGCTGTATTGAGATTTCTATCTTCAGCAAAAATAAACCAAGTCTACAATGATGTTTCACTCAGCCGTTGGCTGTGATTTATCTTGCCTCGCACAACATAATACGCCGTTCATTTTTGTCATGAATTTTTAAATGTGTTTACAGATTATAAGTTTTATATAATATATGTTCTTCAAACACACCTTTTTAAAAAGACACACCAATACTAGGAAGAAAGAAATTAATATTCCTAATTTATAATGTGCTATAATTCCTTATCTATAAAAAGGAAAGTAAATAGTCTGTTGATACTACAGAACTTTACTATAGCACGAAAAAGCGGCAACGTTATTTTGACATACTTAAAAGCTTTTTTTCGTCCGACACTCATCAGAGTATGAAACGTCGGATAATGACCGAAAGATTAACCGAAATATATATCCAGATGCAGTTAATGTGTTAGGATGCGTCTAATTGTCCCCAAGTGTGATCAATTAGGACCTATACTTCGAGAGACTAGCATACAGAGTAAAACAGCATGCCCTCGCGAGCATCAGGAAGAAAAGTAATACGGTAAGAGAACAGCCACTTCGTATATGTAAAAAGAACAATTCTAAAATTAATTGTGAGTCGGCCATAGGACAACACGTTATAATATCTGATCAAAACCCTTTTAATAATCCCGACAACCAACTACACGTGCTCTAAAACTATACTCATAATGTATGATAATTTATGATGACTAAATATGGAATCAAAAACACTATATCTCCCCCTTTCTCGAATAACTACTTTGGGGTTCATACGAGTTTGTTCTAAAATGTCCAAATCGAATCAAATCTAGTTCTTATAACATAACAAAACAGTAACGAATATGCAAGTAGATAAGGTTGAAATAGATAACGCAACTGTCATTAACAATCGTATATATTCTGACCAAACCTCAAAGTCCTTTGTCGATTCCTTCGCGGATATCTGACTTGTAGTTCATTTTCTTGCAAATTTTGCGGTTGATCAACAAAACTGTCTTCGTTTAAGTCATCTTCAATAGGTTCTCCAACATCACCACTATTATCACCACTACTATCATTCCTG
>WIPJ01001318.1:202310-213512 GCA_018155075.1 Cassiopea andromeda | reverse complement strand
CTCTACGGTATGATGCACAAAACAGTCACGCAGCCTATGACGTGATCAAAGGGTAGGCCTATGCTATCTATGGCCAAAGAAAAAATAATAATCTATGAATGGGCCCCTGGGATCTGTGACACCTAGAAGAATACATAAAACTTTGGAAACTGCTAAACAGATTGTTTGAATGAAGGATTTTGCATTCGCTGCGCTTTGTACTGTACAGATAACTGTATAAGGTGCAAATTGACTAGCAAAAAAATAGAGAGAAAGGCCAAATTAAACTTCCTAATAGAAATATCAGTACTATGTATCCAGAGTTAAAAGTATATATGAAGCGCAGATGGGAACGACCCATTCAGTTGTTTTTTGAAAGGAAGGTTTCGTCTGAAGACACTTGACAAATTCTATCAACTAAAGCAGATGGTATCTTCTGTATACGGAAATATTTTGAAAATACCCGCAATAGAATCTAAGAAAAATCTATCTACTACTCCCTGAAAATGTAAAGATTTCCCTGGAAAAGCAAATTACCACTTGCAACACCAGTTTTTATGAGCGTTATGTTTCTCCACAGCAAAAAGCTTACGATTGGGTCATTGCTTTCTAACTCCATGAAAGTTATTTTCTATTCATTTTCTCTTGTCTTTTGCATGTTGTTATTGGTAGCTACAATATAAACAAAAGAGCTGATTGGCTGAAAACATTTCTCGCCCGTGCTGGCATATGGGACAGGGAGGCCACTTGGAATGTCTGTCAAGCAGGGTTCATACGCATCTAGCCAAATATCTTATCCTGACTTTTCCTGACTTTTTCCTGAAAATGAAGGTGTTTTTCCTGACTTCAGATCAGAAACATATAGTATTTTTCCTGACTAGCAGATGCTAAAAATGATGCCACTGACCCATCTTTTAAAAACAAGTAGTTGAATATCTTTTGTTAAGTTGGGTAAGAAAAGGTGGATCTCTTGTTAATTCCTTTCTCAAACAAAAAAACAAATATCATAAACTTGACAAGCCAAAAATCCTCAATGCTTCATATAACTTGAATGACTATCGAACAGTCACAAGAGCACCTTCAGCTTAAACTCTGAAAACACCTTGCATCCTACATGCAAAAGGCTAAGCGAAACTCTCTAAAGCGGAATTTCCAATAGGTAGACAATATCGAGGTGGAAAAATTTCCTGATGTCTGATTAGTTGCTCAAAGCTGTCGAGGCCGAAAATCCTAGCAGCGAAAAGTAGAGAGTGGTTCTATTTTCGAAGCGCGACATTTTTCTGCCTAATAGAGATTCGGCTTAATATCATATAACTTTCCCAAAGGAAAAACTGTTGACTTTTTCAAATCAAATTAATGAACTACAAATGATATTTGAATAGGTATAGTAGCTTCAAAGTGTTGCAATAGCGAGAAACATAATTCGGAGACATTATTTATAACCACTGGTAAATGCAGGCGGAACCACGGCGCAGGCCCGTCGGAACCGGGGGTGCTGGGGGGCTTCAGCCCCCCAATAATTTGCTAGTGTTTGTTCCTTAAATTCTCGAAAAAATGCTTTAACGGGCAAGCTTTAAGCTGATAAAGACATTAGATCAACCAGTTATCCCAATAAATCATTTATTACTCGTTCATAGATGTATACACGCATTTTTTTATAAGAAACTTTGATCAGCACCTAGTATTAAAAGTTTCTTAACTGGTTTCTTATTTTCGGAAGCTAAATTGCCTCATTGTTTGGATATTGAACATTTCTGAATGGAGATAAATACTAACATTGCAAAAAGCCCAAGCAGATAAAAATCACAATTTCCAAGTACTATTTATAGTAAAAACATGCCTATACCATTAATATCGTTAAGCCTTATATAATCATAGGAGTTTTTGTAGAGATTTTAGTTTCTTCATTTTTCTCTAGCATAGTACTAAAGTTTCTTAATTTTTCTACCAGTCTAGTACTCGTTTATTATAAACCAGTTCTTATAAAAAATGCGTGTATTTTGAGTCAATAAAAACTTGTATGGAACGTTCAAAAATTACGTCACCCAAATTTTAAGAACCTACCTACCATACATATTGATCGTAATCAGTCGTAACCATAAAGCTTACACCTACCTACCACATTGTGGTTACGTAATTATTGAATGTTCCCGTACGTATATGAATCGAAGTGTCTCAGCGTGAATTGTACGAAGACAACAGAAAAGGTTTGCTGTGAATGATTTAAAGTATATAGCTAATCTTTTTAAGCCCATTTGAAGTTTAAGAAAGGTAATGTTAGTGGATCACATGACAGATATATGGATTTCAGCCAATCATAAAATTCAATTTTCAAGATTTAAAAATTTTGTAAATAGTGTTCGTTGTCAATTAAACATCTAAATAACGTCATTTCAACATCATTTGAATTGTGTAATTTGTACAGAAAAGGCGTTTCCAGCGATAAAAAGGGCGTGGTCTTGAAAAATTTTCCCGGGGGACAGCCCCCGGACCCCCATTTTAGCTCGCTTCGCTCGCAGCCCCCCCCATTATCAATTTCGTTCCGATGGGGCTAACGGGGTAGAACTAAATATCTATAATGGTGTAGATATAATCTAAATTAAGATGTGATTTACCATAAGAAATCTAAATTAACATAAATGGATTCCTATAGGTTTGTCGTGTTCATAACACTGTAGTTTTGCAACTATAATATGGGATTTGTAGCCTTTTTCCTGATCAAACCCTTTTACATGTACAAAGTAACATATCTCCAATATATTATACTTAAAATAGTTCTCACTTCGAATACAGTTCTTAAGAAGAAAATTTAACAAAGTATGCATTTAAGGCATCTATTGTGTGAAGTACACGTCTTTTTTCATAAGAAAAAGTTTATAAGAAAATGAGGCTCAAATCGTCAAAATCTTAAGAAAATCGTAACAAAATTACGAGGCTCAATTTCCAAAATATAGTGTTCTTATAGGCCAAATTCGTCATTATTGCATTCAAAATGTTAAAGATGGAATTCAAATTCAAGTATACAATATTAATAACGAAATTGTAGACCATTCTAGCAAGTTTATTTCAATAGAAGTTAAGAAAAATTTAAGAATATCTCAGGCTCAATTTCGGGAAAAGTTAAGAAAATTGAGGCTCAGGCAAAATAATTATTTTCTTATGAAAAAAACGTGTATAAAGCCAAATTTTTACTTCAATTGACTTTCAGTCGATTAATCGACTGGATCAGTCAAACATTCGACCATAATGCGACTTGGTTTTAGACGTCACATTTAATTACAATTTCAGTCCACTCAAATTGATTTTTATTCGACAACAAATCTTCCAAATCTGCTGTTTTGATTGACATTTTCGAATTACAGATTGCGTGTTCACATTCCAAATTGCATGTTTGCATTTCAAACGCGATAAATGAAATTTGACATTGATATAACTCTACAATTGATCGCCACAGAATTCACTTAACTGATGAAATTTCCTGACTTTTTACTGACTTTCTTTAAGTTTCAACAAAATTTCCTGACATTTCATGACTTTTCCTGACTTTTCCTGACTACCCTTACGAACATACTTTCCTTCTTGACTTTTCCTGACCGTATGAGCCCTGTCAAGGGCGCAAAAGGGCGAAATAAAAATTTTGATTGAACAGTTTGGGATTTCACCATTATTTTCAGATGAAGATCAGTTGAGAGTGCCTTTTAAGGAGCACTAAAGAGTAATTTGAAGAATTTAATAGAATACTTTAAACACATGACAGAAGTTTTTGGGAATTTCCTTGCATTCATAGAATTCTTTCCATTATTGTCTCAGTTTGAAATCAGTTGGTCGTGATTTCTAATGGGCACTGGACAAGCGAAGTAAAGACTTAGATTTAAAATGTTTTATAGTACTTCAGGGCAAGATACGTTTTTATTCAAAACACATTATTTGAAAGTTCTTTTGCCAGTCTTAAATGGCTAGCACCTACTCTCAAGTGGCAAATAAGCGGGGGCTCTAATAAACTTGGGGTCGGAAAAATTTCCGAAATTTGATAAGGCGTTAATTAATTATGCAAGGAATGAAAGAGCAAAATCAGGATGGCATAAAGCATAAAACTGAAATATATACAGCAGTACACTGTTTTGCCGTGACATTTTGATGTAAATAGTACTAATAAAGAAAGGAAATGAAATAAGGAGTTTGTATAAAAAGTCACTTTCTTAAAATTAATAAACGGTGGAATCTAATAAGGTCAGGAGGATTGGGAAAAATCAATAATCGGGGGGGGACGTTTATTTGGCACCTGAGAGTAAAGAAGATTCGCATCTTGGAGCATGCTAACGTTTTGTAAAGGTGAATCCACAGTTGTAATTCCTTGCCGTCTTCTTTATCGAAGAATCATATGCAGCATTATAGTTTTTACAGTATCATGGTATCTTAGAAGTTGACCTCGGGTGGTTAAAAAGCATTTCAATGAATTACCAATGCCAAAGAAACTACTACTAGCAAAGTCACATGTCCGTTCAGCTGTTATTTTGAGCTTTACTTTTTATGTGCATTCAAGCAAGGAGCGACATCTTTGATTTAGATCATAGTCTAAAATACTTTAAACATATGAAAGAAGTCTTTGGGAATTTCCTTGCTTTCATAGATTTATTTCGTGATATGTAGAATGCAAATAATATGTAGTACTTATATTATGTTTTCTCTTGACTTTGATGTAAGCAATTCAGCAGCTCTTGAGTTGCTTCTTGAGGAATATGTCAAGCATTTAAAGACAATTTATCTATGTTAAACAGTACTTTTTATGAATCAGATTTATACAGCTTTTGAAGAAATCCAATCTGATGCCTATGAGGTTTTTGCGTGCTAGTATTTTTATTTCTAGCATCATTGTTGCAAATTCATGGATCAGAGACATTTATAATATTACTGTCTCATCTCGCCCCACATATGGGGCAAGATACGACGATATGGTCCGTGGTAGTAGATTTTGATTTGCTACTTACCTTGGTGGTCTTTGAATGAAAATTCCCTCTAAACTGTGCAGAAGGTATCATGAAAAGCAATGATGAAACAAATGCAATATTTTGCGTAGAAAGGGCGTTGCCTGGGGGCAAACCCCCAGACCCCCATACTCTAACAGATTTAGCTATGGAAGGGCCCTGTAATGAAAATGTTAGAAGATGCCCTTTGCAATGTACCAATAGTAGCTATAAAGTAGTAACAGTGCTAGAAACAACTTTGTCAGTAGCTTACTCTGAACTGGTGGAAGGGGAAAATTTATTAAACAAAATAAGTTTATGGTGTAGAAGGTACTCTCAATTCTTTTCTTGTGCGTTGTTTGATACTATTTGGCCAGACTGTTTACAACAGGCAGCAAAGATACAGGAGAGTAAAAGGCTGAAACAATAAAAAGAAATTGATTGCTCCTTACAAAAATAACTTAACTGATGAACATGCCATCTAATTTCTTACGAAGAATTGTACTGCAAAATTTAGGAAACTTTTAGAATAAATAGAAGTTTACGCCTTTCCGGTGATGTCAGAGGATCTGAAGTTCAAAATTTCCCGAGGGAGCATGCCCCCGGACCCACAAGAGTGCTTACATTTAGGGACTGACGTACTATCATCCCATTTCATCATTGGCTGCTATGCCTTATCCCCAGTTATGTTGCAGGGCCAGTTTCTCTGGAAAATACCGGTTGTTGGAAAGATAAGTAGAGCCCAGACTCCCACGCACACGTGCATTAGTTCATCGCCAGTATTAAATGTAGGCGTTTTTACATTGAGAGTTAAGCCTGGTTCACATACAGCCGTAACCTGCCGGCGACTACCGCAGGTACATGTGCCGCAGGCTGCCTCAGGCGATATGTTCACAAATACATTCTTTTGCCGGTAACCATGCCGGTAGTCAAGCACTTATTATTGAATCTTTGTTGTTGTTGCTTTCTGCTGTTTTCTTGCGGGAAGCCGAAGCACTACAGAAATATGGCGTCAGCTCTAACAGGCAACTTTTGTTAGCAACTCATTGTGGATTAATTTTGACTTACTACGCGCTTGTAAAATTAACCTCATAAAAGTTGAAACAAAGAAAAGTATGTAGGTTCTCCAATATTTCAGCAAAGCATACGAGATGATTGTCTATCTTAACTTACAGGGTAGTACTGGATACATCTCATCAATGCTTCATATCAACATGGCTTTTTATTTCAACTTCTTCTTGCCTAGCAGCTACTATAGCCATCTTAACTTTTTGGAACACACGAAAGATGAGACGAGACCTTTAAATTGTTAAGTACTTATTGGTCAACCATCGTCACATGACGATTTCCATACAATAGATGCCGCAGGCAACCGCAGGCACGATGTTCACATAAGATTTTTGCCTTGCCGGCGGTACTGTAATAGCATTACTGTAATTGCGGTATAAAATGAGCAAAGCTCAACTTTCTTCACGGTACCGCAGGCTGCCGGGGGCAAAGTGTTCACATAAGGAATAAACTGCCTGCGGCATACCGTAGTAGCAGTGCCGGCGGCAGTCGCCGGCATGTTACGGCTATATGTGAACCAGGCTTTAGTTGAAAGATGTAATGATAGAGTTGACACGTGAATAAGAATTTTATATGAAAATAATTGATTACTTTCCTGATTTTTCTTGACAGAATACAACACCGGTAATGTTTAATCAAAGTGCAACAACTCTTTGTGATAGTAAGTAGTAATATAAGAATTCAGAATTCAGAATTCAGAAAATCTAATGTACTTAACTTCTATTAGTCCGAAATGCAGAATATAAGATGTTCTTTGAAAAGGTTGTAGAATTTCATCTTGACCCCAAGACAATCTATGGCACCACGCTACTGGTTGAAGGAATCCGTTTCTCATTGTTAGATAAAGAATAGTGATGAAAAATGATCCCATTCTGCAAAAGGGCGTTTTCGAAGTATCTACAGTGCGTTAACTGAAAAAACTGTGTCTGGGGGCGAGCCCAAAGACCCATATTACAGTGAAATAATTATGTAAGAACACTAAATACTTTTTGATTCATTGCGTGCAGATATGTCCCATACAAAAGCTTTGAGATTTTAATTGAATTTCTATATCGTTGCCTCCTTCCCAACAAACCTCAGCTGCCTATTGGCCTGTGTAATTAAGACTTCTAGAACTGTATTTTTTGTATAGTACCTACTCATATAGTTGGAAAAAATATGGACTTTTTGCACCTTGGGTCAGAGAAAAAAAGTATTGCTTTTTACACAGAAAGTCAGAGCATGTCAGGGAATTATTTTCTTCAAATCGTGAATGAACGCTGGTCTGGTTACAGCCCTGTGTGCAGATAGCAGTTTGGAGTGGCACTGGCGCACCACAAATTTTCGTTTGGGTACATTTGTGGCGGACCACCTGCATACTTTTCAGTATGGCTGTTGGGCAAAAACACAATATTGGCCATTAGCTTTGTATTGCAAACATACGGTCTCTTAGTTTGGTTCATTGCTCGTTGCGCTTAATTTGAAGTTAAATCAGTCATATAGCATTTTATCAACTGCTTATTAATATTTCATCGTTATGGTCAGCACTTGCCTTGCTATTGATTATGCAAATCGTCAGAACAAAGGATCGACGTTGGCCTTATGTTGTGGCCTCAATGAACCTAATGGAGGGAAACCTTGGCTGTCAGTAATCTGTTTCATATAATATAACTCTCAACTACAAAATGATGTTAGAGTTTCTTGAAAATCTTAGATGGTGAGTAAGCCAATTTTTCGTTAGATCATGTTATCGAAAGGAGTTACAAAGCCCAAGTTCTGCTAAGCCTAACGGGCCTAAGATTCTAATAACTTTTATTCTCATAACAATTTTGATAGGGTGCCTTAGTAAAGCTCCCTAGAGCCTGGTTCACATAAAGCCGTAACCTGCAGGCGACGCGAATTTTTTTTCCGTATACCATCGAAAGCATCCAAGTTCATCGAAAGCATCCTAAATTTCCTTGTGGCCCTGATTTTCAGGTTGCTGTTGCAGTTTCCATTCTTAGAGTGCTAAATGTTTGGCAAAAACTCTAGTTGATGAATATACCTCCAGACTCAGATTGAGAGTTAGACTCAAAGTCAGAGACGAGAAGTTGAAAATGCAATTGTCCGTTTTCAACAGAATTTATTTTCCAAATCCAAACACCTCGTATCTATGCAATGAGATGGCTTTGCAGGAAAACGGAATTTCTCTCCTAAGTACACTTAGGCCTTCGTAAGGTAGGCCAAGAAAATGTATTTTTCTAAAGTATGAAGTCAAAAGAAATATCAAAAGTGAGCTTTTTTCCACAGGAGATTTATTGTAAAGCTATTAAGCTCTGACAAGAAAATTAAAAGTAATTAGATTTCCCAAGGAGATTTATGTTAAGGTTATTCAAATCTAAGAACTGCTTAAATTAGGTATGCAATGAGGATAGGATAAAACATGACATAATGGGATATATACACAAGTAATCAGTGCCGTAACCACGGGGGGGCATGGGAGGCCGGAGCCCCCAATAATTTCCTGTTAAAATAAATTTTTCAGCTCCTCCGCCTCAACCATGGTGAGGCCTCCTCCGATAGTGACTTCTAAGCCCCCCAAAATGAAAATCGTGGTTACGGCCCTGGTAATAGAGTCCCTTTGGCATCGATTCTTTTTTATCACAAGCCAATATGAAATTTTGTGGATATCCCGTGCTCCTGGAGAGAGAGTTCAATGTATTGGGGACATTTCCCGTTCGGCTGGAAAACCCATGCGATTTACTTTCTTATTTGGATAGCCTTTGCATTAATCTCTTGTAGATAACTATTTACTTTAGAAATGTTGAAAAATGCATTTTTTCTACTCACCGTACTTAGGCTTGGAAAACATACGTGGCATGTAAATCGATCGGCTTTCTTAGAAGCCCCCTTTCAATGTGTTAATTAGCAGCTTTCAGATCTTAATAGCTTTATCATATACCTCCTGTAGAAAAAAGATCAGTTTTGATATTTCTTTTGACTTACTACTTTAAAAAAATACTTTTTCTTGGCCATGGGAGGATACAGGGTGGCCGAGGGTCATGCCCCCCAAATCGCAATGCTACCTCTAGCAAAAAATAGCATTAAGAAACTATTCACATTAAAGACACAATTGAAGTCCCCAAAAGTCCAGCTCTGGATCCGCCCCTGTTCTTATTCTAACTTATGAAGGCCTAAGTTTACTTAGGAGACAAACCCCGTTCTCCTGCAAAGCCATCTCATTGTATAGATACGAGGTGTTGGGATTTGAAAATAACTTCTGTTGAAAACGGACAATTGCACTTTCAAGTCAACGTCTCTGAATTTGACTCTAAATCAGAATCTGAGTCTGGAGGTATATTCATCAACTTACGTTCTTGCCAAACATTTAGCACTCAAAGAATGGAAATTGCAACAGCAACCTGAAAATCAGGGCCACGTGTAAATTTAGGATGCTGTCGATGAACTTGGATGCTTTCGATGGTATACGGAAAAAATTCGCGCCAGCGACTGCCGCCGGCACTGCTATTACGGTGTGCCGCAGGCAGTTTATTCCTTATGTCAACACTTTGCCCCGCCAGTTTGCGGTACATCGTGCCTGCGGCATCTATTGTATTCAAACCGTCATGTGACGATAGTTGACCAATAAGCACTTAACAATTTAAAGGTCTCATCTCATCTTTCCTGTGTTCCTAAAACGTAAGATTGCTGTAGCAGCTGCTAGGTAAGAAGAAATTGAAATAAAAAGCCATGTTGATACGAAGCATTGATGAGATGTACCCAGTACTACCCTGTAAGTTAAGATAGACAATCATCTCGTATGCTTTGCTGAAATATTGGAGAACCTACATATTTTTCTTTGTTTCAACTTTTATGAGGTTAATTTTACAAGTGCGTAGTAAGTCAAAATTAATCCACCGTGAGTTGCTAACAAAAGTTGCCTCTTAGACTAGCCATTATCGACAGCCGTGGTTAATGGATTGGAGCATGCGCAGATATGAGAAATTAGACTTGATTAGTTTGATTCAAGGCGGGTTCATTACAGACAATGAATTAAATTCTTCACTCTCCAGTTCTTTGATCAGTAGCACAGGGGTTCGAGACTTGACAGTAGAAATGGTCTTGACGCTAGAAAACACATGCATGAATGTAATCTAATCCCAGTGAGAGGGAGAGGAAGTGAAGATTACGAAACATGGATGAATTTCGCCCATAGAGATAATGATAAAGACTAGAGGGCTAACTCCCTGTGGTTTATTGACAGCAATTGAAGCCGCGCATGCGAACTGCCGCCATATTGTTCGTACGGCAAAAGCGAACAGCAAGGCATAGAAAGCACACAGATGCGATAGGAAACAAGATATAAGCCTAGAAAATGAGGAAACCAGCGTATTAGATCAATATGGTTTGTGACAGCGCTATTTTTTGGGTTGCAGACTACCGAATTCTGTTTCATGACATGTCGAACGACCTGAACTTGAGCTGGTAAGTGTGCAAGGATAATTTTAGTTTTGAATCTAGTTCATATCTTAAAGTTTTATCATATATACCCGACTTAAGCATGATAATAAATAGGATGCTTTAGCATAGATCTTGCCAAGTGGCATAGGTTTTTTATATTTGGACTAGGACTTCACTTCAGTATAATTACTTGAGTGGACCTAGCAAATATTTGATGTAGTAAACGCATCCAACCATTGTGAAATTAAAGATATCCTCGATTAATGTTTAGGTAGTTTATCCACAAAAATATCAGTTAAACATTTTTGAAAGTACCACTTTGTTCAAATGATGTCTTATGCTTGGAGTGTTGTCCATAATGACTTGCCTGTTGAATCTCTTTGCATACGTCTGCATCCTTATTAAGAGGTATCGATGGCATAGTTGTTTAATCGGTTGAGTTGAAGGGTCATCCTCAAACATAGTATCATTCTCAAATCTATGATCTTGCAGGGAGGGAAAAATAGCTCAATTCTAGGCCCATTTGTGACAATGACATGATTTGTCATTTTCTTTATAAGGTTGTTGTTTTTTCATTTCTCCATTTCCCTTGACAGTGGGTCGAAAAGCTTGCTCAGCATACTTAATTGTTCTATATACACCGTAAGAGACTTTGATTAATCCTCCATTGTTTCTCCTCTCTAGGAAAAGCTCATGTGAAGGTGTTTCTCTACAGTCAGAGGTAGCTGAAGGGCTGGAATTTAGCAACAATGCTTCAGAGCAAATAGAACAG
>WIPJ01001318.1:173097-193396 GCA_018155075.1 Cassiopea andromeda | reverse complement strand
GAGAAATAGTTGAGAGGTTTCTGAAACTTTTTGATGTTAGTTCTGGTAGATTCCACTTTTCCTTGGTTGTTGGTTTATGAAATACATTTGCAGAATAGAATTGTCCTCATTGTTTATGATAATCATATTTTGCTTCTGAATATTGGTTGTAAGAGAAACTACTGAGTCTCACTGTTCTGCCTTACAATAAAAGCCTGCAAAGATGTTATGATCAAGGCTTTAGAATGGCAAGGAAGAGTTAAATCATATTTTAGCATACTGAAGGTACTTTTTGCAAACACTTGTTGGAATATAAAGCATCAGCTGATAGCTTAACTCAATTGGAGCTTCCATTGAGAACTAATTTGCCTGGCAATTATCCAATTTTTATCTGCAAATATTTTTTAACAGTGAAATATATGATTTAATTCTATGTAGTATATGTTTTACAGCAGTTCTGAAAACACCAATCTGTGATTTAGAAGGGGACTGAAGTCAATAAAAATGGTGTTAAAATCTATCTTCAATGTAAAAGTGAAATCATGCAATTTACATTATACTTGTAGGAGATGTATGTCAACTTTAAGTATCTGAAAATGGGTACTTTCCATAGAGTGTTTCAAAACAGCAGGGTTATGAAAATTTTTGAGATCCCCTCTTATGTGTTTTCCTTTCATTCCAAAAAGGCAGGACTAACTTTTTCATCCTAGCTTCGCCACTGACTGACTTTCAAAGGATTTATTCACGTTGGGTCCATCCATTCCGAATTGAAGGAGATATTTTGGGTTTAATTTGTGTTGTTGCCAAATTCATGGAAGTGTTATAGTTATTGTTGATTCATCAAACTTGAAAGTGAAGGGCATATCTTGGAAATCGTCTTTCAATGAACTTTAACATATGTTGAGCTATACCATATTGAATAACATATTCCATTTTGGTATCGCTTAGCCTGTAATTTTTTGCTATTTCTGAATCTGGAAACATTCCTCTAAAACGATCTCCATCGTCCTTTGAGCTTGCAAAAGAATGGTTGGAGTCTACCACTGCCAGTGACTGGATGATCTCCGCCTTAAAAACCTGCTGCTCAGTTGTTAGGACAAACTGCCCCAAGACATGCTTAGCTGCTGTGCAACTGTCACAGCGAAAGAGCGCTGATTTGATTGTCCTCATGCTTGCTGTTACTTTCTTTATGCAATTTCCCTTTACTGTCTCATCGCACTTTTGATATTCCTCCTCCATCATTCCTAAATTGTTTGCAACATAATTTGCAGTAAGCAAAACTTCGATCATTCGATACAGACTTCAGCCAACCGAATTCTGTTTCCCAATTAGTGGAATAAAACGTTTTCTTATTCATTTTCATTTAGTTCCATTCTCTCAATTCTACCTTATTTTCGTACATGAAATATTCTGCATTGCAGGGGTGGACGCAGATAGAACCTGGACCTCACAGAAGATAATGGCTACGCCAATAATATTCATTCCACGGCCTCCCATAGAAGAAAGCTACACTCTGATTTTTTTCTGGGTCCACCCCTATATTGCCATTGACTCCAAATTCAACTTTCACCCATCGAGGGCTGATGAAAACTGAATTATTGGCTTCTCCGAGTTACACGAGATTCTTCAATATACTGTTTCTATTTTTAAGTTGTAACGGAAGTAAAATCTTAATTCTAATTTGAAAAAGAAGACATGTGCTTCCAAAGTACTCAACAAAGGTAATCACCTCGAAATTGTTCCAGATTCAGATTGTTCCTGTGTGGCCTGTCTAAAACGATAAACTTCATACCTGCGGTTCTTTTGTGGTTCGAAGACAGGCAAAGTTTTTCCTTGGCAGTGTCAAAGTCTTCATCAGCTCCGGTATCCGTTAATTTTTTGTAGATTTCCCTTACGCGAGAGCCTGCTTGATACAGTAATAGTGCTCTCTTGCGCTTGGAACCAGTTATACCGCTTGCATCGAGAAACATTTCGAAATCAGACAGCCAATCACGCTATCTTGTCGAGAGGCTGGCTCCAATTTCCTCATCGGGGTAAAATGCAGGAACGGGTTGTAGGGCCACTGTCTGCGCCATTTGAACTTGCACAATCGAAATAAAATATTTTTCCTTGTGGCCAATTTGTCGTATCCTTAACCTGGCTCCCGTGCGGGGAATCGAACCCCGGCCACGGCGGTGAAAACGCCGGATCCTAACCACTAGGCCACACGAGTCTAACCACTAACCAAAGCCCTTCAAATCTCAAGCAGCAAAATACGCTCCTGTGTTTCATATGTACTATCCAGTATTGCTCACTGGGACTGGCCAGAGGAATGGCCAAGTTTCTTTGAAATTTTGATACAAGCTCCATATCCGGTCGTGAGCAAAAAGGAAACCCGAGTTGTCGCAGAAAACAACAATGGTCATCGTATCACCAGAAATGTGTCGCACTTCAAGACGCTGAACACAAATGAAAGTTGTGCAGAGCCAGAAAGTTCAGATTCGGATGAGGAAGAGTATCTGACAGGGAAAACACATGATCATGCTCATGAAGAAGAGCAAGTTCAAAGAAATCTCGAAGAAGCTCAAGAAGGCAGACCACGAAGACAACGACGTTCTCCGATAAGGTTTGGAAATCCAATACCTTCACAGGTTATGAGATGAACATTAAAACTCTATGATGATACTTTTATATTATGTTTATCAATTTTTCTAAAAGGGGAGGTGATGTAATAGTCTAACCCCCAAGTTAATTGATTTACGTCTTATTCTTGTTGAGGTGAATTGTTTTAAAAAAGGGAGTAATTTTGAGAATTCGAAGCAAAAGCATACACGTTATTTTCCATGCGTTTATGATCCTTTGGTTAAGGATACGACAGCAGCTTCCTGTAAAAAGTTAGTCAATGAAGCCGTTTTGATACTGTCTTTCTTCATCTTCAATTAAAAACATTGGGCAGATTGCAAACTTGGATAACATGGGATGAAAATGATTTGAACGGCTTAAAAGGCAACAATTCCGCCTTAACATTCATTTTGAAAGGGAAAGCATAAGGTTACCCCCACGTAACGACAAAGGTAAATTGTAATAGAGATCCTAGCCTTTTCTTGATATCATAGCAAATCTGAGATGAAAGTTCACTGTGATAAATTGGTTTCTAATGGAGAAAGTACGGCTTTTTCATATGTCTGAAAGACTGATCTGCAGGAGAGATATTTGATAGAAACAATAGAAATTATCTCAAAAACTACACCCTACCGCAAGATTGAGCTTCTGAAGTAAGATACACAATACGGTCAGTGCTTTAGAGCTAGATTACTGCAATACTCGCCAAATGTCCTGGGACACTTTGCATATTTTAAAGCAGGACGGAACATTCGTCCCCCTCCTTCCCCTAAACTTTTTTGGTTTTTGGAAGAAGTACATGCGGCAACGGAAAAATTTTTCGTGCACAGTAGCGCCAAGTTTCCCATGAACAGACCAACATTGTATTAGGGATAAAGGGGTATGTCTGAGCGTGATGGTTGAAATGCTGAGAAACCTATAGTTTTTCATAATTTTTTGAATATGTCCCAGGGATTTTTGGCAAGCATTGTAAGATATGAAAGTCAAAGGATATAAGATATTGGGCTGCAATTAATGGGGAGGTCGGGGTTTTCGGGGGCGCTGATCTGATTACCCTGGTGAAGAAATGTTTTAGATAAATTTGTCATATTGACGTAATGTGGTAAATTTTTGTACTTGTATTCTTAAAGTGCATGCAAAAGACATTCTAGTATATGCGAGTGCAGCCATATATCCTGTGTGTAAAAAACATGAGGCTCTAGGTTCTATATAATGCAAAACAACATAATTGTGACTAGTGCTGCACTCACGATAAAGCGCCAAAGACGTAACCTCGTATTCATGCATTTGCTAGCAACATTCGAAAAATTAGTGTGGAAATTCGAAGAAACGTTATAAGAGGTTGCCTGTCGTGATATAATTTGACTTTAATGGTCTCAAAGATCGAGTTGCGATAGCGAGACAAGATAACATCTCGGAAAAGAAGAGAGTACTTGCTACTTTCTTGATAGAAGAGCTCAACTTGTCAAATCATATGATCGTTACTCAACGTAGTAGTTCTAAATCCAGCATCGAGTGCATTTGCAAGTAGGGTATGGAGTGCAAACCACCCAAAAATCGAGCAATTTGCTTTTATGATAAACATGTAATAAATGAAACCTTTAGCAGCATGTATAAACAGCTAATTCAGATCACAAGAAACAATTCTTGACCATCGAAATATAACACATTTTTTGTTGTAATTAAGCTAATGTTTGCAGTGTAGGTAGAGCTAACATATAGAAGACTGGCAAAAAGACATTTAAGAAGGTTAATATTTTAAAAGATAAAAAATAGTCAGGGTCTCTAATGATAGGAGAAACTGGTCTAAGGCTCCATATTGTGGGGGTCCTGATAATACGCATATAAGTTATTAAGTCCATCATGATAACATATGATAGGCTTCGACTCACAGTAATATCTGGTTTCCTTAAAAAAAAATCTAAAATTAACATTGAAAGGACGCAGAGAAAACGATTATGTGAAACATAACCTAATCATATGCAAAATAAGAGAGGAAGAAAACAATTACTTCTGAGACTTTGAAGTGAGCAGCGGTTGCTACAAACATGCTCTGCTATGCTATTGAGTCAGCAGCTAAGGCTATATGAAAAGAGAAACCAACGCCATTGTAGAAGATATGTGAGAATAAGAAGACATAAACATTGAACATGAAGAGTGTAGAGAACAACCAAATCATGAACACTATAGTGCTGAATTATTATCGCTATAGGGCATGCTCAAAGAAATATAATACTCACAAAGCACGACGCAGGCTCGACGTATGAATCAATGCCGTGCTACTGTCGTACCAGTGCCGTGCAGCACAGCAAATGTTGTTATGCCAGAATGTTAGCTCGAGCTAAATTATTGATTTGATTTAGACGTCGCACCTCTGCCGTGCTGGAAGAAATTTCTTTGTCGCGGCGCAACATTGGCACGACGTATAAACCAAGCCTTAGTGAAAGGGCACTGAACATACCATCAATCAGTTCCCTTACATAGATCTATAAGGCTGCATTCACACAGTGCGTTCTAGTGCACTAATTGATCTCTAAATATTTCTAGAATTATTATTGCAATGCGAAGCTTCAGAAATCATTCTATTCCTTTGATTGGTGCACTTAATTTCTAGTGGTTGGTTTCTAAACAATTTTTGGAATTATGTCGGCATTTCGAAACATTGTAACCCTTTGGGTTCCTTTGTAGCATAATTGCAAAAAATAAATCAAACTCTCGTTAGATCCTCTCCACAGTCAAACCAAAAACAGTTATATTGGAGGGAAGTTTGTTTTGAGGTCATTTGTTCGCTAGTTGATGAGATTGTAGCAACATAAAAGCTATTGCATGCGGAAGGCGATTCTAGAACTATCATAAAGCGGTTTTTACAACACTTCTAATAGACCTAGTTACCAACATGTGATGGTCTGGTGTTTCTTTCAATGTTCAGTATACTTCGAAGCAAGCACTAGCGGATAAATCAGAGTGGCATTGGTTATGTGATTATGTACAAACGAAATCAACTATATACAAAGGGTAACAGGTTTACAGCGAGATTCGGAATTAAACGCATAGCTGATCGTATAAAGAGTACTCAGTAAAACACTACAATCTTTGAGTTTGAATAACTGAATGCAGGAAATACATTATAGAACTAGCCAATCATAACTAAGAAAACAAGAAAGTTGTGTATGAGAAAATATAGGGAAACTATAAGCCATAGGCTAGAAGTGAGTATTAATACTGAATTAGAACGTGACTTGAACGACAATAGACGTCAATGCAACATGGGCTTCAAATCTTGATTGGGCAATAATTTTCCTCACATTCCTTTTCTCCTAGCCGATTTAACTAATCTTTCGAGCGTAATGAATAAAGTAGGCCTTGAGTTTATTATCTTAAGCATACATTTTTTGTTTATTATTTGCTAGTGTAATAGGCATTGTGGAATTTAGCATGAAGGTAGCATGGGAAAGATGGTCGATCGAAAGCTGTCTACAATATAGGTTAGGCAACAGTATTTCAAGAGGCCCTATGACAATCAGTTGAAATTCGCATCCACCATGCATGCGTTGTTTTTATGTAAGGGGTAGTTCGGCTAGATTAAATCGGCTAGGAGAAGAAGAGCATGAGGAAAATTTTTAACCAATCAATATTTGTCACCTATGCTTGTCAAAGGAAGCCATAAACCGTTAGTCATAGTTACTCATTAGCTTGAGAGGAAGTCCAAGCTAAGATCAAAGTAGTGAAGCATGGTATGTCACACATGAAACAAAATACCAATATGAATGAACCTAGAAGCATTATCGCAAAAGCACAATAACAAAAAATACCCTAAAAAGTGCGTATCGTGACAAAGCAGTTAATGAAGGAAAGACATGATGTACATATAAGCAAACAGGAGCGCTAGTAGCTTGGTGGAAAGAGAATGTAACAGGCGTTGAAAGTTGCCACAATCGCATCGTGTGTATTTGAAATTTGCAGTCCTCTCCACTTAAATTTTTTACGCGTTTCTTGAACAAATTGCACTACTATTATAAGAATGTACAATCTTTTTCTAGACTCAGCATGAAAAGATTTTCTGATTTTTATTCTAAGGTTATTCTTAAGATGCAAAGGTAAAACTGCCCTTGAAATTCAAAGGAATACATTCAAATTTTGAGGATCTTCTACTTAATACAAGGCAAGAGTGTAACAGAACAATAAATATTGTTTCGATAGTGCAAGAGGTATAGCATAGCATTTTCTTAAACCATTTTTAGATTTCAAATCATTTGAGCCTCTATATTCTTGTAAACTTAAAGGAAAAAATCAGAAACATGTATGCAGAAAAATCTGCTTTTAATTTAGCAATAAGCAGATTATGTATCATTGAAATCCTTAGCCAGTTTGATTGACATCATTCCAGCCAGCTATGCTGAAGGGCAACTCTCCTAAAACATGAAAAAGTGAAATGAATGTAAATCATTCCCTTAGCTAGGGAAGCCTGCATGAACAGAGTGCGAGGGCAAGGTTTATTCAAAGGGCAATAAAGATACAATTTCGATGCAATACTATTTATTAATCTCTTTTATGGTAATAATTTTTTGATGGTGCATGAAGCAATCCTGAGCAAAATGGGGATGGCTCCCCAAGTGATTATCTTGAAGATACGTTTCCCAAAACATCATCATTGCAGACTACTAGATGTTTTGCTTCTGTTTCCAATAATAAGTATTCTTTTAAAAATTTTTCAGCAGTGTTTCCTGGCAATTTATAAGTTGTGAGGGGACTGGAGGGCTTATGACAATACTTGTATTACATAAGGTTTTATGTAATCATTCTTGCCAAAAACTTCCAATGCACTAGACAATCCCTCATACTCAAAGTTTAGTCAAAGGGCCTACAATGGTTGGACCCAGAGGAAAACTTTTATATTAAGGTTCCCACATGGCAGAAAAGACCATTTTGTGGGTGTTTTGTTGTAAAAAGAATACAAAGAGAATACCTAAAGCTTCTCTCTCAAAAGGGAAAATCTTTCCCCCTTTGCCCCCGTGATGCAGGCTTCCTAGCCTGCAAGACCTTTTGAATCTACAGTTTCACTCCTGAGCACTGAATACCTGAGCACTTGACCCCCTCAAAGTATTAGCCAGTGCTTCCACTTTGAAAAATAAAATTTCCTTCCAGCTTTGACATTATTTCCTTAAATTTCCTTCCCAAAATTTTGAAATTTCCTTCCAATTTCCTTCCACCGTGAGGCCAGCAAATTTATCCTAAACTTAGTTAAAATGGCCCTAAAATGATGTGTAAGCAGCTCTCAGTGTTTCGTGCATATCTTACCATAGTTTTAAATGATAATTTATGTAAATTATGCTATGCTGCTGTTTAATTATGTTGATTGGAGCTATTGATGATATTTTCATTGCTTTCATCTTCTTCTGACAACGAAGGTCCTTCTTCATGTTCTAATCCATCCATTTGCTACTTAATTTCAATTTCAATATACAAAAGTAATAAAACCTGTCGCAACCATTCACTGGTACCATCAAGTCAGCTCGCCATGCTTTTAGCTCCGTAAAATAAATCCTTTATGACAGCTCGTTTTATAACATGTCACACATGGTGTAAGTCATGAAGAAAATATCGCGACTTATCAATAGAGACTAAAAAGCATGTCACTTTAGGTCATTATGTGATACAGTTCATTCATTCTAGAAGCTAGTTTTTGCAATTCGAGCAGGCAGTTGTTTACAAAAACAACTTATCACTATATTTTTCCTTTTTGTAGTGAAATTTCGAATTTCCTTAATATTCCTTATATTTTCCACGAATTTCCTTCTTTTTCCTTCTAAATTTGATTTCCTTCTAATTTCCTTCCGAAGTTTAAAATTTCCTTAAAAAAGGAAATTTCCTTCCTAGTGGAAGCACTGGTATTAGCTCTCGAAAGTTTTCGAAACCCTTCTTGCTTATTCCAACCCCCCCCTTATTTATTACCTTCGAGGACTTTATACTAGTTATCAAGCTTCTTTCGAGGTCTATTCAGTCAAATAAACGTTATTTGTAATTATGTTCTTCATACTTCTTCTTAGCATATGACTGAATGAATGTGAATAAGTGGTAATTTAAGCTTTCAAGTTAAATTTTAAATTTTCTACATGGTTAAATTTTCTAGTACGATGGAATATGAACCCTCATTTCAATGGTCTTTTTAAGCCCCATTCATTGAGAAAGTGTGATTTCCTTGACTACCTAAATGAAGGGGTATTTGGATCAAGGTACCCTACTGGACACTTACTGCACCAACTGGGATGAGGGGTATAGTAGAAAAATGGTGCTGAAAAGGTTTTGATTTAACGATAAGTGTTGTACTTGATGTTGAAATAAAAGCACCGACTTTTAGTCTGATGCATAATCAGTCAAACAAGCTACATTTACGGGCATTTCTTTATGAAAACAAGTAGAAAAGTTTAATATAAAAATTCAGCTTTAAAAACGAATGTCGCAATTGCAGGAAGCTCGCTAACCTTGGGCTTAAGGTACCGGAACAAAAAAGTTCAAAAGCCTACCACTTTGTACATAGATGATTAGCTGTCAAAAGAAGCAAAAGAAAAATTTTTGACATACAAGGAGTTCGAAGCTAAATATTGCGCCATTTTGGGTTACTTCGAGCGAATATTAATGAATAACGAGATCACACTAAAAGCCATCTTTTGGCTGTGTTTAGGTCATGATTGCGCTCGAATAGGGCGACAAGACTATAATTTGCCCAACACCAGAATCTCAAATAGAGTGAAAAATAATTTTCTATAACACTATGTGAAGCTAAAGATGTACACCATTGATTATTAGACAATCTTATCCATATTTGACCTGCAATGCATCAAAGCATTCATACATTTTTTATAATAGAAGAAAGTGTTTGCAAGAAAGTAGTGCGCAATAGCTCAAAGAGATCAAATAAGTTCGGTATTGGAGTTTTGAGACCTAAGACAGCTTATTAGCTTTTATGTATTTAAAGTTCGAACCATCTATGTACAAAGTGCTATGTATGCTATGTTAGCTGTCCTTGAACAGTGTAACTTATAGTAGTAAAATTTTTCAATATTTTAAGTGTGCATAGAGCTCTTCACTTTCCACTACTACGCATCCTTAAAATGTTGAAATTCAAAAATTATTCCAAGGAAAGTCTCAAGGATATTTGATCTGGACTAGAGAAAAAATTAAGAAAGTTTCGGTACTGTGACTGAGAAAATTTTATTATAGAAAGCTTTTACTGGTGGAAGACTTTGTGCATATTTTGTAACCCTATTGGTCGCACAGTGCTCACTCAAGATGCATATCAGTTTACAATAGAAGTCTTTATGAGTCCATTTTTGCTTTTGTTCAATTTTATGCAGAAATTTTGACCTCCACCCTCTTTTTTTCTTGTATGACATTTGGAAAATAATTCCTGGTTTGTGTTATCAGAGTATGGTGCTCATAAGGAAGAGACATGGGCTATCACACAAAATTTTCACATTTGGTGACAATTGCGGCTACATACCTTATGCTTTCACTTTGTGTAATTCTAAAACAGGGTTTGGTCATGTAATATAAACTATTGATTCTTATAGTATATACATCAAGGATTCAATATATGTTCTGGGTACAATTTGAGTATAGAAAACAAGCTTTTTACAGGTCTGGTGAAACTTAAAAAGCTTTTTCGATTTCGTAACCAATTCACCCTAGAGAAAATTATTGTTTGGTTTGCTTTCGAATTTGAAATATACTTTCAGAAATATTTGACTTATAACTTCAATATTGTGCAAAAAATCAAGCATCTAGCACCCACAACAACATAACCATCTGTTGTATCACAGCTGGGAGACATGCACTGTGATGAATTAGACGTCAGCGATGCATTTATTGTAGTTTCGAACCCTTTTTCCTTCTAAAGTCAAGAATCACTCACCACTGTTAGCAAGGAGACGATCTACATTACGAGGCTGTTGATATTGAATTGGATTGCAGATTGGACATGTCTAATATGCTGTACTCGCTAGAGCAATAACTGCACAAGTAAACGAATGGATGTCTCAGTCGCAGCGGTTAAGATTGTATTTGGCAAGACGAATTCTCATTGAACTTGGTTTCTATCTTTATACAGATATGAATTTGGTTTCTATGTTAACTCTACGCTTCTGCTATTCTCTAAAGTTTTATGTCCACAGAATATCAGTGGTTTCTCAAACATTCCTTTGACCAAGCACAGGTCTCGCCTAGGTTAGGCCTAAACCGTTTATGCTTACTTATGCAGTGATTCCAATGTTTGGATATTACTATGATTGAACTGAGTGGTTATCAAGTCATACCAACTGAAAAGATTAATCCGGCCTGATACAATTAAATCAGTGAACGATGTATTCCATACCCTGAGAAACTCTCGATTTCTGTAGGCTGTTCTTGAATTCAGAGTAAAAGATTGGCCTTCGGTAAGTTATGCAGAAGTATAGTTGCTTCGAGGGGAGGATAATTTGAGCATGAAGGATAAATTATAGGAACAGCACAATCGTCAAACCCTTCTAAATTACTATGTGAATCATTATTGCTCCCTTTTCGAAATATTTGTAAGAAATGTGGCTGTTTCTCAGCTTTCCATCTCATTTCATCTCCGTGTACTTTGTACAAAGCGAATCCATTGGTGCAAGTCGTTTGTTTCCTTAGGAGAATTGCAAAGACTTTTACCCATGCATGATGTAATACAAAAGCTGAAGGCAACGCATCTTTTGCCCATCTTTACATTACTCATTTTCTGATCGTTCAGACTATTTTCATGACCCTACTAGAAACGTTTGAGCAGAAGCGTATTGGTAAATAAAGATAGTGTTACACATGGCAATTTCATTTCCAACTTGTCTCGCAACGCCAATGCGACACAAGTTGCAAAAATATGCAAATGCTATGCTATGCAGCAGGTATTGACATGATAAACGTTTAAAGCAAGGGCAGATCCTGAGAGAACCATGACATTAGCACATTATGGAGAATATTGCCACACCCATTGACCACGCCCACTTAATTAAAGTCTTCATAGTGTAACTGAAAGTTCTCCTAATTCATTGTGGCCTTATAATAGCATAGGCACATTGAAGAGCAATTTAAAAGTCTATTTCATAGGACAAAATGAATTCTGACTAGTAGTTGGAATGGACGGAACCAGGCCAGGACAGATTAATGGATAGCTAAACTGGGGCCCCAATCCTCACGGGGAGGCATTCTCACAAACAATGAAGGGCTGATACTCCAATCTGCAACTTGGCACTTACCATAATATTTTGTGAAAATGGGCAAACACGAGCCCCCCCGTCCTTGTGTGCATGCTGATTGTAACAAACATACAAACACGCATACCAAAATTTCAGCGTAAACATATGCAGAAGAAAATGTATAGTCTAAGAGAGACCCTGTTGAATTTTTATGCGCAATATACATTACGGGCATTAAAATCTGACCTTGTCAACACTTTAAGAGGTGATCGCACTATGCTCTGTGCAAACTTATCTATCTCGAAAGAACTCAATTTGCAAAGAGTTCCTTCAGCATCAACTTCCAGAGAGTCTCAGTATTATTTTGAATAGAATTCTACTATGTCGATGACACCGTCTTGTTTCATCATATTAGATATTTTAAACAGCAGATCCATTCTTCGTTACTGGGAATTCTCCTATCTTCAGCTTTCACAGTACCGATCAACCAACAACCTATCTTTTTTCAATACATCAACCGTGAACAGTAGGTGCCACAGTGGCAAGCACAAAACCGAGATTTCTTTCTGTTAGTTCCTGGGGTTATCACCATTGCCTAGATCTGCATAGTGATATCACTTCCTTTCGCATAAATTCGCACACACTATTTCACATCCACTTTTCCTATACAACTCCAGGCCATGGAAATCTCCGTTGACGTCAGACATTCACACACATTCCTGGGGCTATTTTTACCTTTGATCTCATAAGCGCAAGCAGGTTTAAGTAGACATTTTGACAGTTTGAAAATCACACTATGTCATTGGCTCCTAAAAGTAGTCAAATTGCGAGATTGCCGTAGGGGGAATGCACCAAAACTTCAAATCAGAACGAGGTCATATAAGCAGAAGTATTTTGAAATGTTCTCTGTTCTCACTTGTACCATATGTATATCATATGAAAGATGAAAAGGGCAGCGAAGAATATTCCCGGTACATCCAGTGCAGCAGAAGCATTCCAAAACGTCCTAAAAAGAAATTTGAGCGACATCCCTGGTGTAAATAATATTGCAGACGATATCATCATGTTTGGACAAATTCGCAGAGAGCACGACAGCGCATTAGAAGCTTGTTTAAAACGCCTCTCAGATCTAAATATCAAAGCAATAGGGGAAAAATGAAAATTTCTACAACATGAAATTAAATTTTATGGCTTAATTTTTTCGGAAAAGGGTACCAGACCTGACCCAAAGAGAGTGAAACATCTGTTAAACACAGCACCGCCACAAAATGCGTCCGAAGTACGTAGTTTCTTGGGGATGGCAAACACGTGTGACGATTACATACCAGCTTATGCTACTTTAACACAGCCCCTAAGAGGGCTAACGAAGAAGAATAATACGTTCAAATGGACCATCACAGAACAAAGAGCTTTTAACCAGCTAGAAAAGAAACTTATGCAGTCACCAGTAATGGCCTACTTTGACACAGGAAAGCACTGTATGTTAATTGTAGATGGATCACAACATGCTGTTAGTGCTATTTTAGCTCAAAGAGAGAAAGATGGGACACAATATAAAATCATTTCATATGCAAGTAGAACATTTACCCCAGTAGAGAGCAGATATTCGCAGACCGATATAGAAGGTCTTGCTTTGGTCTGGGGAATAGAACATTTTTGCTTGTTTCTCCTTGGCAAGGAATTTGATGTCATCACAGATCATAAGGCCTTAGAGTCCATCTTCAATAATCCTCGATCCAAGCCACCCGCACGCATAGAGAGTTGGGTTTTACGACTTCAACTCTATCACTTGCGTGTCATATATAAGAAAGGATCGCAAAATGTAGCTGACTATCTGAGTCGACACCCGATAAACAAGAGTCAGTCAGAAAGTGGTGAAGCTCAAATAGCCGAAGAATATGTGAACTATATACTAGGGAATACAGTTCCAAAAACAATGACACTTGCCGAAGTCAAAGACGCCACATGCAAAGACCAAGTGTTACAGAAGGTTAGAAAAGCTGTCGAATCAGGAACATGGGATACCAAAGACTTGGAGCTTCAGGCATACAAGAGATGTGCAGATGAACTAACCGTAAATAGCACCAAGATATTATCATGAAAAGATGTAGAATTTTGATTACTGAAAGCCTTCAAAACAGAGCAACAAAACTAGGTCATCTAGGACAGCAAGGAATAGAAAAGACAAAAGTTTAATCAGAGAAAAAATATGGTTTCCCGCATTAGATGAAAAAGTTCGTGAGATAGTTGAGAATTGTGTCGCTTGTCAAGCTGTTGGGAATGCTAATTTACCGGAACCAATGCAAATAACTCCAAGGGTAGATATTCCATGGCACACCATAGCCATTGACTTTCATGGACCAATTGCAAATACACAACAATATCTATTGGTGGTAACTGACCTTTATTCGAAATTTCTAGAAATTGAAATCGTAACTTCTACGGCTGCACCGGCAGTAATTCCTAAATTAGACCGTATATTTGCAACACATGCTATACCGGTGATATGTTGATTCCCTGTGAACATTGTTTACCAGAACTGTTTGTGTTATGAACTACTTGTGGACACTGTGCATTGTTTATATTACAAAGGATTTTTGAATAGTTGTTTTTAATATGGACTAGCGAAATGTCGGATAGAGCCTGAGTCAAGGTAAATTACATCGAATCTTTTCAATCTAGAATTATTTTCTATATCATTTCAACCAGTTCAACTAAAGACAGACAATGGACCTCCATTCAATGGAAATTAATTTAAGAGATACACTAAAGCATTATGTATGGAGTGGAAACCAAGCACACCACTCTGGCTTCAAGGCAATTCGAACGTTGAAAGCTTAATGAAACCAATCGGTAAAGTGTTACAAACAGCGCATTTGGAAGGAAAGAACTGGAAACAAGAACTCCAAAGATTTTTGTTAATATACAGAACAACTCCGCATGTAGCAACTAAAGTACCTCCATGTGAACTTTTATTCAATAGAGTAATTAGAGGACAACTCCCTGAGTTACCAACAAAAAAGGTACTAAATATACATAGACAAGCAAAGGATAACATCGAAAAAAAGAAAGCCCAAAACAAAGAATATTATGACAAGAAACATAATACGAAAGAGTCAGAGATACAGAAAGGGGATACAGTTATTTGCTTGCAAAAGAGAACAAATAAGCTAACTACAAAGTTTAGCCCGGAAAGATTCATTGTACAGAAGTGAAAAGGAACAAAAATAGTCGCGAAAAACCAATAACGCATAATAATAAGAAATATCTCACATTTCAAGAGAGTGCAGCCAACCTCAGAAAGCCGCGACAAGGAAGAGGAAGATATTAGAAAGACACAAAGGAACAAGGAAAGAGTCAAGTAGATAACGTAATACCAAGAAGATCAAAAAGATCAAGGATTCCAATTTCCAGATTTCGATTGACTGTACCATCAAATTTGAAAGTATGAACAGCTTAGAACTTTGATAACTAAATGGACGTGTAGAAAAATAAAATGAAATGAAAAAAGGGGAGCATTGTAGTGATTATTATTTTTCATTATTATTATCATTGTATGATTCCTTGTGCATGCGCACATGGTTTGATTTGAGTTTGAATATATGCAACTCCCGAGCATACGTGTGGTATCTCTGCTCATAAAGTCTACATTGGCGACGAGATAAAACAAAGGAAGAAGAGAAGATGGCTTCAGCAATCCAATCCTCAATCCTCAATCCAATGCCTGTCTTCGAGCCCAAAACTGATATCACAACACAGGAGCTCGCTGGGCAAACAGGCTGGAAATGTTTCAAACGTATTTGCTTGCCGCCGACATCATTGAACCACAGCGACAAAGGGCTTTGCTTTTGTATCAAGCTGGACCTGAAGTTTTACAATATTTTCACAACTCTACCTAATACAGGAGGCGAACATGACTATCAGAAAGCTGTTGGTGCCTTAACCAAACACTTCGAGCCCGATAAAAATCAAATTTTCGAAATTTACAATTTTCGTCAGGCAACTCAAAAGACAGAGGAGACAATTGATGAATTTCACACGAGGCTTCGCACACTCGCAAAAAATTGCACGTTTCATGACGATGACTTTGAAATTAAGATGCAAATAGTGTGCAATGGGAAAATCAGCTCGACTTAGGAGAAAGGCACTTCGAGAACCAGATTACAAGCTATCAGACATGCTGATCGATGGTAGAAAAGCTGAAATGAGCTCTGCTCAAGCGTCTGGCATGGAAGAAAGCTTCCAAGAGCTGCACGTAAAAGAAATCCGTACAGAAAATGCCTGTTATAAATGTGGATTCAGTTATCCTCAGACAAACAAACCATGCCCAGCAAAACATGCTGTTTGCTCTTCATGTGGCCTCACTGTACATTTTGCAAAACTTTGTCGTAAGAAACAACAAACGGCCCCGAGGAAAACCTTACAACGTCAACACGACAAAAGAAAGAGTCAAAATTTCATAAAGGGAAAACGTCGACAGGGAAAAGCCCATAATATTACACGGGATAACGAGGATCTCTCAAGCTCTTCTAATGATGAATACACCTATGCAATCGAAGGAAAAAATAAACTTTCCACAAAAACACAATTGAAAGTGATGACTCGTTCGATCTATTATTAATTCCAAGACCTATGAAAGCCTGCAACATCAAATAAAGCTTGAGCCAGCTAAAATCAAAATATTTGCCCATGGATCCTCGACCCCACTTCAAGTAAAGGGTTGTTTCAGTTTCAGTGCCATGATTGAGTGAAAATTACATTACACAGTTTCGCAATTTAATGTCGTCGATGGATCTAGGGGAAACTTGAACTTGAACTGATATATAAAACTACGGAGAATGCTCAAACCTGGAGCACCTACTGTCTATCAATGATTTCCATAGGTTTTTCAGAGTTTTGCCATCTGACAATCGCACTGGCGAATGTGGCGAATATCTGGATCCGCCTCTGGTTTAAAGGTAGTGTTACTCGGGGCAATCTTTCACTGCAAATTTTGTCGCAATAGCAAATGGAGTCATTGTCAATTTTTTTGTAAGGGTTTTACACGTGGCAACCACCTTTACAACATGCAATGGTATCCAAGCAATTCGTTTGTTATACAAGACATCACAATTGCTACCACTTCATAACTTACTGAGGTAATTTCCTTCTTAGCTATTTTTAGAGCTAAAACCATACTGTGCCTGTACCACAAGCACGATTGTGTTGCAAGTTGCAAAAAGTTGGTGTCAAAAGGTGACGGCTGCAAAAATGCTTGCAATTGTTGCGAAAAATAGAAAAAATTCTACTTCAGGCAACGGTTACGATGTGAACACCTGCTGCTTTGCATAGCATCAAATTTGCATGTTACACGGGGCAATCGTTTTGCAACTTGTGTCGCAATGGCATCGAGAGACAAGTTGCAGAAGAAATTTCCCCGTGTAGCATTACCTTAAAGGAGATAGACCTGTGTCATAAAGTGGACTTCCTCTTGTGATGTCACAAGTCAATTTGGAGATCTCAATTAGCCACATCCTTTTCTTGTAATTGTCAAAGTTTCATGGATCGCTGAAGAGAGTTCGTATTGCTTTTTAAGTAAAAAAATTTCATCAAGTCATATCAATGATGCTAGAACAGTTTGCCATAAAATTTAGAAAGCCTTATTGTACGTTTCATAAGGCCTTTACTACTATCATACAAAATATTGCTATTTGCTGCCATTCCGGCTATTCTAAATTGGACCAAAACTAAGCTAATAAAGGAAATTTTTATGCGAAACCTTGTTTTTACATGCCTTATGGCCAAGTTGACTCTTATCCCACTTATTTAAGAAAGTTCGTATGTGCTTCTGTGTAGAAATGTTCTCTATTTAAAGAGAAGACTCACAGTTTCGAATACTTTGATTACTAGCCTAAAATAAGTCGACTCAAAACTTTGATTACTCGCCAATCCTTAGTATTTTTGTTGCATTGCCCTAAGACTGGATTCGGTTCAATTACATGAAGTACAGATTCTTGTAGCATACTAATTAGGGACTCAGAATATATATTGTTTATTCATGTCCAGACTCCATCTTCTGGGTGAAAGTAAAGGATAAACATAGATTGTTCATACAACGCGTGACACAATAATGCTATTCTTGAACCTCCACCCCCCCCGCCTGTTCTCCTAAAACTAGCCAAAACTGGGACAATAGAGGGTCGTTTTATCCAAAAGCCAGGTTTTATATGCTTTGTGATCAATACAGTCTAATTCAACTAACCTACGAACGCTTGTATTTCAATCGGATAAGAAATGACCTGTATTGAAGGAAAACTCACGGGTCCGAAGTATTTGATTTCTTGCATGAAATAATTCGAGAATCCTTACAATTTTTGTTGCATTTCCCTAAAACTGGATGTTGTTCAATTACATGAAGAACAGATTCTTGCAGCATATTTACCAGGGATTCAGAATATATATTGCTAATATATGTCCAGACTCCATCTTCTGTGTGCAATTTGAGGATATACTTAAATTTTTTGTAGATTTCATACCACAATATTAGGAGTTTTAACCCCCTCCCCTATTCTCCTAAATCTAGGGATGGATTTAGAAAAAAATTTTTGGGGGGGGTAAGTGAGCTGACATTTTGAAGTTACCGAATAGGTACGAGCAGAATGTCATGCAAAATGCTTAAACTGTGGGTGAAAGTTAAGGGTGTTATTCACGTCGAAGGAAGCGGATGTTGAGCACGCGAGAAGAGCGAGTGAAACATTTTTTGTTCACACATTCTAGAAGGTCTGAAAACGCCCTTTTTGGCAAGTAGTGCACAGATTATTATTGATTTCTAGCTGGAGAAGGAATATCGGAATCTCTTTTAATTTGGGTAGCTCAGCACAATTAACGTTATCTCAGCAGCTTAGCCATTGAGCAAAATTGTTTTCTCTTGTTAATGTGGGCACACTATTCGAGTGGCCAAAGTCCTACAAGGCAAAGCCACTTCTTGCAGTTCAAAAATTGATGACGTTTGAAGCTCTTGCTGAACTCAAGAGGCCAGTCTGATAAAATTGAACTCGCTACGCTTGACTTTTCCATCCGCTCACTGAACGTCAAGCCCAACAGCTGCCACTTGTATAGCGCTGTTTTAAAATTTACCGAATGGAACGAAAACTTTTCAGAATTTACTGAATGTTAAGAGAATACTGACATTTACTCATTAGTTTATTTTGACTTGAGTCAACAAGAAAATAATTTGGGTAGTTATCCTATTGGTTTAAATTACACTTTGAATGCCGTACCAATTAAACCTTATCAATGGGTAGCTCATATTATTTTTGAAAGGACTTTAATGATTGATTCTGCTTCTGGAAGGCAATACATTAAAAAATTAGATTAGATCCATTGATCAATTAATCTATATTTAAATTAGAAACAAAAATTATGAGAGGTGTTTTAGTAGGAAAAAATGTAGAGTATTAGAAATTTCATCAGTAGTGGGATAGAGCTTGAGCGATCAATCTATGCATGTTGTTATACAACTTGAGAGTATTTTTAATTAGGAATGCAGGGCAGAAAGCTATTTGGTTTAAAAGTAGAATCATAACGTTCATATGGAAGGGCGGTGGGAGGATATAACTTACAGCTCTACTCATGGTCATTAATTTTTTGCTTATTTCATTTCAAGCTTTGCTACTAAACATCTATTTATAGCTATACATTGAATATCTGATAAATGAACATCACTATTTATTGTAGTAGATGATTTAATAAAAGATCTACCACCTAAAGCAAACTTATATAATTCTGGAACAATATTATTATCACCCTATTTACATGAATATTCTTTTTTGCGCTTAACAAAAAATTGCACCATTTTTTCAGTAAGATGATATTTAAATCTAATACATATAGAATGTGGCATTATTAATCATACATAACCCCAAAAGATTCCATATTTACGTCTTTCATTAACTTTAACATGTCTCTGTGATTCTGGAGAAAGTTTCATTTTTAATTGGTCAGCTCCCTTATCACCACCATAAGATATAGTTTTAAATAATATATGTAAATATAATGTGCGTCCCGATCCAAATTCCTTTTTATTAAATTGCGTAACCGCAAACAATGCACCTTCTACATTTTGAGACAGAAATAAACGTTATATTATTTTGAGCGTTTACATTATTAACCATACTAGGTAATTCATTACCAGTTTCTTTTACTAGTTCTATTTCTAATCCCATTTTTTCTTCTATAATTTAAGATACATTGTATCCCTGTATAACAAAAAGAGCCAATAAAAACTTTTGTTTTACATGCAGTTGTAATTCAAGATTAATATAAAATACCGATCTATCAGAAATAGTAGCAAATCCATATCCATAATAAGGATCTGTTAATATTCAGCTCTTTAACCATTGTGCTGCACATTTAACTTTACGAATTAACTCTACTGTTACTATATAGTCTATATTTCCAGACTTCACCTTAAGTTTTCCATCATTAATATCATGTATCTTTTGTATATGTAGTGTGTGTATATATACTTACAT
>WIPJ01001318.1:130731-145607 GCA_018155075.1 Cassiopea andromeda | reverse complement strand
TTTTCTGTTTTATGTATCTGTAGTTTCTGTTTTAGTAGTTAGTTGTTGTTAGTTGTTGTGAGTTGTTGTTGGTAGTCATCGTATATAGTAATAAAGAGTTCACTTGTGTTCTGACCTAAAAGTGTTCCTCAAGTAAAGCATGAGTAAGAGAACCGAATCCGCAACACATGGGACAGCCTTGGCCCATGTAGAAACACAAGTTACAATCACTTCAAAGAAGAAAAGAAAAACGTCAAAATCGAGCTGCCAGGTTACTGACAAATAACCGTTGTAACGCTGATGCTAGGCCATTTGTAAATGCTCTTTGGTTGCAAAAAAATTCTGATTGATAATGAAACTAATGCAATGGTTTTCAAGGCGTTAATGATCTAGCACCAGAATATTTGCCTGATTTATTTTTAATAAAATACTGATAGTCATCTGCTGCCTCTACGAAGTACCAGTACAGGCTTACAACCATCTAAGAAAGCAACGATAATAGTCAGGTTGCTTTTCATATAAAGGTGCTAAATCATGGAATGCCCTTCCACTGAAAATTAAGCAGGCATCCTTCGTACAAGCATTTAGAGTGAAACAGAATTAGGTTTTTCTTATATTAAGTTCTATTTTCTATTTATTGTAAACTCCTCTTTTATATCTGCGCATATTTCATTTTGATTAGCCTTAGCGCTGTTCTTAATTACTATATAACATTGGACTATAGAGTGTATTGTGAAGTAAATGGAGGACCCCTTGCAAATTTGCTTCTACTGAAGGGCCACCCTCCCTAAATTATATGAAAATGAAAAAATGAAAAATGAAATTATCTGGGTAACAAACACTGTTCCATGTAACTCCTCCTCCTCTCTCATCCTAGCCATGATTTACTTTATCTTGTTTAGTTTCATTTCATTTTATTTTAAAATTCTTTACTAAGATGCTGTTTTTCAAGGGTCCCTCAATCTAAAATATAATGCAAACAACGATAAAAGCAGGTTAAAAATCTAAGTGCAAGTATTAACAAAATTATAATATTTTATATAAGAATAAGATAAGTTGATTGAGAATCCGTCGGTTATCTTTCCTAACTATCGGTGAAACATATGTAGAACGAATTATGTGATACTTTTAAACTAGCTTCACGAGGCGTTAAAAGACTAAGATCGATGTACTGTGCAACAAAATTTTAAGAAAGTTGTGTTTATTTTAGTTTTCACTTATTTTAACATGTAATCTTGCTTGCTTATTGCAAAATTCATCTCATTTGTGTTCTAGCATCAATAGTTATCCCCTAAATGGCGACAACATTTTCGATAATCTCACGAAAGTAACTAAATTTAAGAAAGTTATATTCATCCAAAAAATTTAAAATGGCAATAAAAATAGCAAAATAAAAATAACATTCAATTAATTTTTCTACCAGTTCCTTGCAGTTTTTACAATTTTCTCTCAAAATCCATTTTACCACCAGCCAAAGAGCTCATCAAGCGTTTCTTCAGCACTTGACAATTTTTCCGCTCTTCAGATACCAATATATGTCTCATTTGTGACTCAATGAAAAAACAACATCTGACTTTGGCCTCAGACAAGTTTTGGAGCGCTGAATGGATATGTCTAAAGGTTTCACTTTGTGGGTTTAATGCTTTCATAAATTTTTTTATAAACCCAAGCTCTATATGAAGTGCAGGAAGCAATACTCTCTTTTTGAACCGTAGCATTGTTAGGCACATTGTGTGTACCACGAGTTAATTCCCTTCTGTAGCCTTGTAGTTATTTCACTTCTGACAGACCATTCTCTTCCGTGATTGTGTTCCGTATCTTTTCTGCGGTCTCACAGGCAGAGAAAAGAGGAATATTTTGGATAACAACTCTGCAGTCCAAGCAGGAATGCTAGGATTTTGAGGTCAACAGATGCATCCCACGCTTCTTATTCTCAATACTTGTTGACGTTGTGACCAAACCAAGGTCATATTCATAACTAGCATGTCACGTTAGTATATAAACATATTAAACTTGACATAAACAAACTTTTGGTTCACCGTGTCATTCTCTTCTTCCTCTTCGAATCTTTGCTAGAACATCTTATGTCGGAGCTTGGTAAGTGATGATAACTTATGTTTTCAATACGATTAATAAAAACATCTTTCCAACCTTTTGTGAAAGATGATGTGGAACTCGAGAAGTGGTATCTAGCTCTGCCAAAAATGTCCAAATTCTTTGCATTTCAAAATGGTTTTCCAAGAATCTACCTTGCCCTTCCTACAGAAATTCGAAATACAGTCATTGCTGAAAAATACACGGATACCAATGTTCCACTGTTCTCCGCCTGTTTTATTGTAATATACCTCGATCTTTCCCTAATGTCGATCCCCAAGGTCTTTAGAAAAGCCTTGCAATATGGTATGTATCATAGTACCAAAGAGGTGCTGAAAGCAGTGCAATCCGGTAACAAAGAGAGCTTAATACACAATTTGCCATGACAATGTGCTATTCTTTCAATCTGGTTGGATCATTCACTCAAAAATTAAATGGATTTTGGTCTGGGGTACAGCAATATACCAGTAAAAATCTTTAACTTTACCATAAAATACACCAATGATACACTACCTATTTGCCTAAAACTAAACCTTTGGATGCTAAGCCAATCGCTTCACTGCCAAATTTTTCCTCTTCCTGAAATTTGACTTCATGTTGTAGCTGGTTGCAAAGTTAACCTTCAATAAGGTCCGTACACTTGGCGTCACAACTCTGTCCTTAATTTTCTAGCCACATAGAGCCACCACATTCTCACATGTGTAGAAGACTTCAGTGGCAGTTTCTTCCCTTATGGATAGATTAACGATGAGGGCTCCAATGATGGTAAAGCCCTTATTGTCAACACCATTTAGGTGATAACGAGTACGTATAAAAGCGCGTTGTGGCACGTGCAGCGACGGAAGGATGTCTTCACTTTCGGTGAATGTTTTTGCTCCGGTGTCAGGGATAGTGCCCAAGTTTGCAATGAGCAGCTACATTGATGGAAACGTTGAATTTGACAGATGGGAGTGGATTAGGCTTGTGGAGGTGAGGGCATCATTGGCCCATGTTCCCTGTGGTATACCCCCATCTAGTCATATTGGTGGGGTAGACCTCACAGAAAAGAGGAAAGAGATTGGCTCATTTTCATTGGGCTCCCCTTACAGGGCATTGACAGAGCTGGGGGGACTATGAAAGACAGCGGCAAGGTGGTTAAGTATCCCAAATTTATTACACTTTTGTCTATGGGTGCGACTGCCCCCCGACTTTCTGATTGGCATTGGATGATTTTGGAGGATTTCCCTTCCTCATCTCCCATTAAGTCAGATTTAATGGGTGCAATGGCGCTGGCTGGGGGAATCTGGCTGGAAGTGAGAGGAAGCTCTAGCAATGGTCTCTTGTGTTAAAAGCCGTGTAATGACCTGTGATGTTTTGCAGAACAGCTACCTTAGATAAGATGCGAGTTTGATGAGAGGCATTATCAATACCTGGGATAACTTTTGATTCAATAATATCCTCGGAATATGTTGTCATACAGTTGGAATCTCACATTTACGCTTAAAATCACACAGCATTGCCAGAGATTTTACTCTGGAGACAAACTGGTGATAGGCTCTTCATCACTCTGTCTCATGGCAAAGAATTGTGGGCTATAAACCTCAGGATGGACAGCTTTCATAGCTACGCATTTAATGTCATTGAGGAGTTCTTCCTCTATAGCAGTGTTCAAGGCCTCTGGGCCCACAAAAATGAAAAGCATGCTATTAACAGATGGGCTACATGCTGAGCGGAGTTCATTTCTAACATCTTGAGGGTGGCTAACGTTGGCCATCTCCTTGTAACAAAGAAATGAGTCTGTGAAGATGACCCACTTGTTATCGGAGGAATCAGCCTCAGTGCAGGGACGTTGGAGTTTGTGGCCGTGTTAAATAGAAGGCTCATCAGGGAGCAGGCGGGTCATGAGGTGTGGCATTTGCTGTTGCATAGCTAGTTGCTGTAGCTGCATCTCAAGTATGGCATCCATTGTTGATGTCTGCTGCAAGGATTTTAGCACTTGAGGTGGTGATTGATCAGGGGCATGGGGCTCTTGCTGTGGGGCGGAAGATCCTTGGGATGGATGGGCATTTTGATACATGATTTTTAATAGGATAGGAATGAGCTGTATAAAATCTAAGCTATGTTATTGTATGAATGAAGTGGCACAGCTATTGTTAGCCGGATGCTCAATATGTGAGAACAGATTGATGGAAACAATATGAGCTATAAAAACAATCAAGCTAGAAGATTTTGACAGGTACGGTAATTTGTCAGTGATTCCTGTTAGTGGGTAACAGCGCTAAAGAGCTTGAATGTCAATAATGGTGCAACTATTAAACTGGAATGTTGAACTTGCTATGCGATTGCGACAGACAAACACAACGGACGGAATACAAACAAACACAATAGAACTTCTCCAATGCTGACAAAACCTTGTATTGATATTTTGAAATCAATCCTGTCTACTGCGTCATGTAAAGTGAACCATGAAGAAAGCACCGAAGGTAAACACCACGTTCATGTAATAAGCGGTATGACTAACAAAACAACCACCACTAGGCATGATGGCTGATATAGAAGCATAACGGCGTATTCTTCTACACCTCTCAGACCAGACGTCGTACTGGATAACGATATTTCTTCACTCTACATTATTGACGTAATCGCAGGCTTTGAATCAACATAAAATTCAACAGTGATCGCAAACACATTTTTCTCTACTATCTGATCTCAAGCATGCATACTCTACATTCATAATTGTTAACCTCTCAATGACCGCTCTAGCTGGCAGGATTAAATCACCCAATTCTTTAATAACTAGGCTAGACGATTTGCAGTTTGGCAAAACCACATCAAACGTCATCATTAAGAAACTAATGAACATTGCGAATCGACGCATTTTTTATGTGTTCTGTTGCAGAAGGAAGTCGTGGACAAATCCTGAGCTTTTGGACTTTTGATGGCATTTTAGTCTTTTCTTCTTTTTTGTGCTTTCAATACCTTTCATGCGTAGTAGTAGATAGCTGATATTACATTACCTATATCTAGTGTAGTACTGCATTGTTGACATTTGTTCAATGAAATGAAGTTTAAAATGCATTATTATTACTTCAAAGTGCCATCAGTAGTTTTTATCAATTCCTTCCGACACCAAAATATATAATAGAATTTTTGTTCATAGTTCAGTTTAAAGCAATAAAATTTTGATATAAAAAAGATGCCAAACCTACTTCATCTCTGACAACGTGCTTTTTCAAAAATTAAAAATAGTATGAAATCAGTCACAATAGTCATCCTTTAATTAGGTAATAGAGATAAACTTTTAAATGTGGCAAAAAAATGAACAGAAATAACTGTAACTATGCAATTATTGATTGAGTTGATCGTGTTCTGCGTAGCTTTGGCATTTCCCCTTTAGACACTTGAGGTACTCTTGATACTACAAAGAAATAGGCAAGATATATTAACTCAATAGTTACTGCAAAAAATTATCACTTACTGCCAATGATTAGGAAGCTGGTATAAGCTTCCTAATTGTCCAATACTATCCAATGGTAACTAGTGATCGGGATATTTGAAATTACATTGGGATTCATTCCTTAATATATATATCAATAAGAAAAATTTATTAATAACATTGATTTTGATAAATTCTCTGGAACTGTTCGTTAATCGTACACTTCGTCTGCAAAGTCTTTTATTTCTTCGACACCAAATTCTTCAAGTGCAACAATAATCTCAACAGATACTCCATCTACCCCAGTAGCTTTTCCTCGATTCATTCTTGTGTTGGCAGGTTTGATTTCACTTTCCAGTATTGGTAGCCTATCCATGTTTTTAAAACATTACCAATTGTACCCTTCTCTCCTCATCATAGTATAATTCTCTTTTATGCTCCTCCAATCTAGTAAGCATTTCCTCTCTATGAATAATAAAAATACTACCATACTCTGCTTTCATTTCAACTACATTTCTTACCATTTCACAAAAGTTTAACTTTTTCATGCAAGAACTGTGGATTTTTGTTTGATAGCATTGCAGTCTCCTTGATTAAACTATTCCTCCTTGCTTGAATGTATTTCCTTAGTATTTATTTTCGCTTCCATTATTATTTGCTGCATCTTCATATTGTTTGGTAATTCTTCTTTCACAGCACGAAAAAGCGGCAACATAATAAAAATTCATTATGTTGCCGCTTTTTCGTGCTGTGGTAAATTTCTGCAGTATCAACAGACTATTTAAATTCTTCTTTCATTCCTCAGAACTAAAACCTCAGCTCTCGTCCATTTCAGCAAATGCAGAAATTTTTAATCAGTTTGGTAAAGAGGCAAATAAAGACGCAGGATGGAACATCAAATTTAAAATCAGAATAAATCAGGCTAAGGGAAGGAGTACTATACTAATGGGACGTAAACAAGCATATCCAAATTCGGAAAAGAATGAAGAATGATAAAAGCATGAGTACTAGAAACGAAAGGCAAAAAAGCAAAGAGACTATGCATAAAGTAACGAAGGAAAAGTATGGAGTGTAGAACTAAAATAGGAATCCAGTGCCATATCATTAAAAGTAATTATAGTAAAGCTGTCAAATGAAGCACTGTGCCTAGTACTGCTGATATGCTTTAGGATGGCAAAATCAACATGTGCTTCAATTTTCTGTCGACTGTTATTAATTACAATATGCTCCATACAGTGATTTCTCAATGCAATTAGCTCATCTGTTAAGCTTGTTCAGTGAAAAGATACATAAGCCTTCTCCCTTTAAGTTACCCTTCACGCTAAACATGACACCAGTAGAGGTAGAAGCGTCTAATGATTTGTGTCAATTAATAATTTAATTCGCTTATGGAGTAACTGCTTAGCAGTTTATGTCACTCATAGTTATGTCGTTCAAGAATGCAAGAGTTAATGGGTAACTCTTCTTCGTCGTTGCTTTACTATTGAAGTTTATCCTGAGACTACAGTTCTTTCCACCAAAATTACATACTACAAGCAACAAGTTAGCGACAAATTCTGCAGATTCATTCTTTCCAGACCAATTTTTGATATATATTTTTAATGAGAGAAGTGTTGGCCATTCCGCTGATAGAGGAAACCTCCCCTAGAAGATGAAATACTCTGTAGCCCTTATTTAGTACTTATAGTATACTTTATACTAGCTGCACAGTTTCCTACCAGATTACAGCTGAATATCTAGCGTGTAACGGGGATATTATACTGTTAAGTACTAGATTTCTCAAGAGAAGCAGTTCATCTGTGTAGCTTATTCAGTGAAGAAATCATCAGCGTGGTGGACTACGTAAGTGCACAAATCTAAGTTGGAAATGACAGACTCTCAGTTGAAGTAGTGATCTTAGTGTAGCTTGAAAATACGACCTATGAAATTGATAAAAAACGTCTGAGAGACTGAGGCCCCATTCAAACTATACCGGATTCATCACATATCTGATATCACATATCCTATATCAGATAGGCCTTCCATCCACACTATACCAGATGAATCTGATATGCTCCGTATCGCTTTTGCAAAGTGAAATCACTCCGCTGTGAATGCGGTATGTATCGGACTACTTTCGATATCGGATCACTTTTTACCTAGTGTGAGTGCATAAATCCAATACATCGTCGCTCCGCAAGCTCTCTCTGAACTGCAGTCAGCCTTGTTTTCGAGCGTCAATCAACTGTCATGCAGTGACATTTGCCATGAAAAGTTCCTAAACAAAGGGCTTAGTGACGTGAATGAAGCGGAGCGGAGTAGTGTGAACAATGTAAAATTTTGATATCGGATTCGATCAAGAATGTGGTACAAGATGAATCCGACATAGTATGAATGGGGCCTGAGAGCTAAGGGGTACTGAGACGTCAAATAAGGATATATTTTGCAATGTTTTGGGTGATTTTTAATTAACTTGCCACTTAGGTATGCAATACTCTCTATCGTGAACTAGATGCAAGTAAAGCGTCAGTCGTAACGTTAATTATGCTGTTACATTGTTATAGTGCTGCATTTGCTTTGTCTTGTCTAAGTTACTCATGTATCGCAATTAATCAATACTCAAAAGCATGACTCTATACTAAAACCGAAAGTTTATCGATCAGTAATTATTTGTTAAAGTTCTGCTAAATGCTAGGTATCGATCAATTATCCAATTCGAACATGAAAGAAGTTATTTTCTTAATATTTCTGAAATAGTAAATTTCTATGGTCTCCTTTATTTTGTAGTTCAATATTCATTATCTCAAGTAAAAGAGAAAACAATGTGAACTCCATCTTGTAGTTTAACCTTAACTCATAGGAGCTTGACTAATACATGACTTCGATACAGTAGGAAGAAGCTAAATATAAGATGCATCCAGGCTATTTATAAGCTGCTATGAACCCGCAGTTATCTAACTTCAATAGCAGTTGCACTTGCAAACTGTCATATCATTACCTATATTTTTCCGACAATCAAGGATAGCAGCACCCTGAATTTCCAAATAACTATGCCTATTAAATTCATGCTCATGTTCTGCCATCAAATGAGATTTTGACAATAATGGAAGGTATGAAGCTGGCCCGCCATAAATGTACGCCAAAGAAAAAGTGTACTGCGCCAATATCACTCCAAACCAGTATCTGCAAGCAGGGATGTGCCTACACACTTTCCGTTAGGGGGAGGCGTTTTGACTATTTCACCAAGCACTATGACCAGGAACTAAATTTCAATATATCTTTAGTGGTGTCATCAGCAGCTCTTAATATAATAGCAGATTTCATAGAAGGCCATTGAAATAATAATACTTGTCAAATACACTGCTGCCTGCGTCAAGTTTTTACTTTCCTATATGGTCGATACAAGGACATATTGGTTCCATGCAAAGTTCATGATAGAGATTCAGGCAGTGAATTTTGCCTGAGCTCCAAGGTAGCAAAAACAAAAAATCATCACCAACTTCTTGGACAGGGAAGGGAAAGGAAGCTTGCAAGTTTTACTTAAGCACGATACAAAGCAAGTCTACAGCTACTAAGGATGTGTTGAAAAGAAGAGGCATAGTTATTTGGAAACTCTAAGAGTAGACACTTTTCATTGACACAGAGGGAAAGAGAGGAAACATAGGGGTCTTGGGGCTTGCTGCCAGGAAACTTTTTCAAGGCCACACCCCCTAGAATGTCAGAAAATATTCTTTTGAAAAATAAGGTTTAAATTGGTACTATCACTATGCAGAGAAGGAGATCCTGATCTGAAAAACTGAATACATTAAATAGTATTAAAACTTTTCCAAGAGAAATTTCAGCTGTATGTTGATAAAAAGGGTAGGAATTTGGACTTCTGGGCTTAGTATATGTTTATCAAGAATATGGATGCAAATATGAGATGGAACATCAAGTTTCGCTTTTGTTTGCTATGCAAATAATACCCGAAAAGCTCATCCCTACTTACACATGAGCAAACCCTAGGAATCTTGATGTGTACTGCATACAATCGTTTTCCATCTAGACTCAACTTTTTCATAACGATGGGCCTTACTTTTAGGCTTCTCTCAACTAATTGTGGGTTGTCCCCATATCTGGCAAAAGAACAAGTCACTCTAAGATGTAAGTGAAAGATTGAATTAGTGCAAGACCTTACAATATCTACGAATATGCTCAGTTGATGTACCTGGGTCCTAGAGTTTGCCCTGCAAGAATGCACTATGCTGCTGGTTTCGCCCTGCAAAATGGCGATTTGCAAGATTTTAAGATTCGTCCCTAACTTTGAGCTCAAAAGGCCACAGAGAACACTACATCAGTGGCTGCACGCTAAGTCACGCCAGTTTTTGCGCCATGAGTGCACTAAAAGCTAATGTGTCAGTGTACCTGAATCAGACATTACGTCCCTCACAAATCTGTGGCATGACGTGCGCTGATTCCAGTCTGAGGCTGCAATGAGACTTCAAAGTATTCTACTACTTATATTATCAAAAGGGCGGTCATTTTTTGACTTTATTTCTAGAAAGTTTTGACATAAAACTTGAAATTTTGACCCAATTTTGACTTCTACACATCCTTCAGTCAATCTCTTACTGATTTCAATCTACAGAAATACAACATACTTTCTACAGTTTTACTACTACTACTATTATAATCATTAGTGATTTATCTATGGTAGGAAAGTACAGTATAGCTAAAGGATTAAGCTAATTAATGACGTTGCTACGGACGTTTTTTTATTCAGCTGACGTTTTGTTGAGAGGTAAGATAAAATTTTTCCCAACATTGTCTGGCAGACAATCTTGATCTTATCGAAGCAATTGCTTAGAAGCGAAAAACTGCATTCAACGGATGCAAAATATATTTGGTCGTCCGCAGCCACAAAGATTTCCCTAGGATGGGCATGAATATGTATTCTAATCTTTGAAACACTAGTTTGTGCCATCTTACCCATATCTGAAAATTAGCTATGTAGTGAACGAATGTACGATAATATATATATATATATATATCAGTCTGAGTATATACACTTATTAGCAGGATGTAAATGACGGATACAAACCAAGATAAAGCAAAAGACAGTATTAGTCCCTGTTTACATTATACTGTTTTCATGAGAAAAGGTGTGGAAACATTTTCGTATAAAAACGGTATAGTGTAAGCGGAACCTAATACACTTCGTGAAAGGAAGCTTGCCTTTTACAACACTATGAATAACCGCATCGCATTCTACTTTTGACTTTATTGACCGTATTTTCAATGTTTAACTTTATTCCAGAAAATTTAATTTTTTGCCTTTATTTTGAGCAAGTTTGACTTTCAAACTTTTCAACCGCCCTAAGCATCACATAATTGCTTCATTGTTTGAGAATTAAATCCTTGTTTGTTTACTAGACGCTATATTTGTTGCTTTTTTCATTATCTCCATTAAGTAATTTCAAGGTGGTTAGAATAGATAAAGATTATACATAAGGATAGCACTCTTATGGGAATGTTTTCTGGCGGACACTTTATCAGCCTTTACAAATTTTGGTACTAATTTTCCATGTAATTCTGCTCTTTATAGCATATATTCATACCTCCAGCGGATTGCAATTCAAAAAGGGTATGCTCTAGTGCACTGCCATGTAAAATGAGCTGATAGTTTGAGAACTACTGTAAGAACTACTGTAAAATTTATTTGTGCTCAAAAGTCAAGTTGCGAACGAGAACCACTATCGTATGAAAAACTCTAAGATTTATTCACTTCTGGATACAATTTTTACTTTAAGATAAACGGTCGGCCTTCAGCTTCTCTCATTTTCATCACATAAGTCCAGGAACTACGATGTCTGTCAAAAGTTCTCGGAACACCCATACAGTGTTGGGAATTCTCCACCCCCATTTTCGCTGCAGAAATGACAATTTTGAGCCCCTTCCCTTCCGTACAATGTTAAAGCGATAGCCGAAGCCCTTAGCTATGTGGAAAGTCATCATTTCTCCCTCCAGTACTATTCGTATCACCTTCAAACAACATTGTTGTACAGGGGAGGGGAATTTGTAGTTCTTTCACAGCATACATCACAGGAAATGTTCCAAGACTTTTGGCAGATATTGTATGCTCATTAGTATACCACAAGTGTGCATCTTTCGATATCTCTTAATTTTGGTTCTGTTACACATCCTGTGTGCCGGTGTAGTCGCATTGAGCCCGGGCAGACATATTTAGCCAGTCCATCTCTTAAGCAGTAGATTACTTCTTAGTATTAAAGTTCCTCCCAATAAAATATACAGGCTGATAAAGAGTATCGAAAAGCTTCTTCGTTAAAAATAGCAAAGAGCCAGATGACGAATTTACAGAATATGCTTAAAAGAACTATTGAAAATTAGAAATAACTCCTTGCACTATGATGCAACTTGCACACTTACAGACGGCCTTCAGATGCATTTTGACGTCCTCCTGTGCTTTCATGACATCATCTACGGCTTCTCTCATTTGATGAAGAAAAGATTGTTCGTCCTTTCTTAAGTTTCTGCTTGTATACTTTAAATCATTTGCAATTCTCTGATTTTCTTCATTTTCATTGCCCATTGCTTCTTCCTTCCTTTCTTGTTCTTGAAGGTTTGCTGCCAAAGTAGCTAGCTGCCGATCAACATTCCCAATAACAACTGCAGCTTCATTTTCGAAATTGAGGGCAGTGCCAGTTTCTTGAACATCGCCACTTTGTTCCTTTGAATCAATAAATATATTATTAGGTAAATATTAATATATCAAGAGCTACATATAGCTTTACTTTATGCACGTTTTCATTCACTACTGAAATAGCAAAAACATTGGTGCAATAGTTCTACTCTTAATTTTCTGATGAATGCTTTCTAAAAATACTCAACTAAACAAAGATTTGAAGACTCTAGGGAGTTTGACTATTGCAATACATGGCCGACAAACTGTGGCTGGTAAAACCTTCTGGATTCCTCGACTGTTTCTTCGCCTTCTTTACTTACATCTTCATTTAGAAGACAATTTAGCATTCGTCTGAAGTTTATCATATCAATAGAAGCATAAGTTCGTGAAAAACGTATTACTGTTTACGTCGATGCTGAATGAAAGGACAATAAGTGGCCCATCAGTATCATGAATTTTTCACCGAAATTTTTCTTTGCAGTATACTGAAAATATTTTCGAATACATTATTTCATGGACGAGAAAAAATTTTTATTCTATTTTCACTGTATTTGTTGTTGGCTTACGTAACAATATTTCTTCATTACTTCGAAAAAAACTTACCCGTAGCCCATCAGTATCAGTATCATTTTGATAAAGAGGCTAGACCAAAATAATTCCTACGCCGGACTATCCGATTATTTGAGTACGTGCTGTGCATAGCATCTGGATGGAAGACGGACAAAATATTGGTTCAGATCTAGAGAAGTATGCTCATCACAATCTAAGGAGATGCCAGATCTTAGATTTTGCAAAGCGAGATATTCCATCCTATCCGTGGAGCTTACCAATGCTTGCAAGGAGACTCAGTTACTTCAAAATATCATATATAGATTCTAGCGTTGACGTGGAAATGTAAGAAATGAGCTCTATGGCCCTGGAAAGTTGTTTGGATATCGGGTGATGACACAAAAGTTGCGAACAGTACCTGGAATTAAAGTTCCACGCCACCTTGTACACAATATCCTATGTGATTTAGATTCAGATGGACTCCAAGGTTGCAGCCTTCAAAGCAAATGTAGAAAGACAAAGGAACCTTTTACATCAAGAGGGCCGCTTTGGTTTCCTTCTATGGACGGCCACGACAAGTTGTGTGGCTATCAGAATTAGATATTCCCATTAGAGTTGTATAGATTCATTGATACTTTTTCCAGAAAGGTACAATCATTAACTGTGGCTTTTTCCAACTCATATCCAAGAGTTATTGGTAGGCTTTACCTTGGTCTCTTTTACGAAAAAAAAATTGCCTGTATTCACAGTGGCGAAGCTAGGATGAAAAAGTTAGTCCTGCCTTTTGGAATGAAAGGAAAACACATAAGAGGGGATCTCAAAAATTTTCATAACCCTGCTGTTTTGAAACACTCTATGGAAAGTACCCATTTTCAGATACTTAAAGTTGACATACATCTCCTACAAGTATAATGTAAATTGCATGACTTCACTTTTACATTGAAGATAGATTTTAACACCATTTTTATTGACTTAAGTACCCTTCTAAATCACAGATTGGTGTTTTCAGAACTGCTGTAAAACATATACTACATAGAATTAAATCATATATTTCACTGTTAAAAAAATATTTGCAGATAAAAATTGGATCTTATAAATATCAAATTGTAGGCAAGCCATACATTCTCGGTCGTTGTGAGCCTGTGGGTCGAACCCTATCATAAACATAACGAGCCAGGATGTTTTGGTGTACTAAGTCTAAGAGACACTTTTGCAACTTCTGCTCGTTCTTGGCCGTGTTGTCATGCAAGTCTACACCACCCATGTTCAAAAATTTCGTTTTGCAATGAAGAATACTGCTCATCTTTTTGATGTAGTCACTTTTGTTTAAAATGACAACCCCAGATCCTTTATCAGGTTTTGTGATAAGGATCTGTTCATTAGAGCGTAAGGATTTTATAGCCTGAAAGTGTTCTTTATGCATATTGAAATCTCCTAGGTCGACTGGGGTGCCACAGTAAGCGTGCGCTAAACCGCTTAGTTTGGCTTTTAGAGCACTGAGTTCCTTGGATGAAATACGGCAGACTCACAACGACCGAGAATGTATGGCTTGCCTGAAACACATAAAGAAAACATCCCACTTAGGCCGATTTTGTCTATGATTGGTTCTTCCCAACACGAACTTGCTAAATGGTTAGCAGAAATTTTGGTACCGGTCCTAAAATTATACTCCTCACATTGCGTAAAAGATTCCTTTACGTTTGCTAATTTTATCCAAAACTGTAATCTCGAGCCTGCCAACTCATTTCTATGCTCTTTTGACATCAGCAGTCTATTTACAAACGTTCCATTGGATGAGACCATAGAGATTTGTGCTAATGCTTTGTATCGAGGGCACCTTGATTGTCCGCCATTCCCTGAGGTCACATTCAGGGAACTAATGCTAATTGCTACACGTGGAGTTGAATTTAGTTTCAACAACCAGATGTATAAACAGTTAGATGGTGTGGCAATGGGTAGCCCCTTGGATCCGGCATTAGCAAACATCTTTGTTGGCTTTCATGAAAGTAGACTTTTTGACAACACCGCAAAACCAGGTGTCTACTTTCGGTACGTGGACGATAGTTTTGTCATCTTTGGTTCCAAGCTGGATTGTGACCATTTCCAAGAAAAATTGAACTTACTACACCCAGCTCTAAAATTCACAATAGAGAAGGAGCAAAACAACTCCTTACATTT
>WIPJ01001318.1:103882-122032 GCA_018155075.1 Cassiopea andromeda | reverse complement strand
GATATCCTGATTGCTCTCTAACGGCTCAGGTGTATCCACTACGTCACTCTTCAAAAACGGAAGTTGAGTCCATAAGCTATTGCAGATAATCTCTGGGTTGAATTTGTTGAATCAATTTTTCCACATGATAAAGAGATGCTGTATCAGAAGGTGAAGGAAATAATAACAATAATATAATAATAATCAGATGAAATCATTTAAAGTTAGCCTTACATAGCTTATAAAGAAACTAATTAAGACCAACTATTTACATAAACATACTTCACTATTTACAACTTTTACAGTTGCAGTCCTCTCCACTCCAACTTTTTATACATTTCTTAAAAGTAAAGACGGAGGCTTGGCTTTTAATTTTATTTGGAAGGTAACTCCATAAGATGCTGCCACGAAAAACTATAGTATCATTTCCATATTTAATAGTATTAGTTTGAGGCAGCATTAGCAAGATTTTCAATCGTAAATTATATTGAATACTCTTTTCATGGAATATATTCCACATAAAAGATGGGATTTTATTTTTCAAACATTTATAAACCTTTGGCATTAATTTTTCCAAATGTTTTATGTGAATTGTACATTCATTTGATTGTTTTAAAAGTTCTTCAATTGGAAAAGAACAGTCATCTCATAGAATTCGAAATGCCCATCTATGGCTGCAGTGTAGCTCTTTACTGGCAGCTTTTCCACATAAGATCCATATTAGAGGGCAATAATTAAACTGAGCTGTTATAAATGAGTTGTAGAGGATAAGCGATTGTTTTTCATTAACGTACGTTTAAATCCTAGAAAAGGCTCTTTCTGACAAATATTAAGGACATGTTGGCTAAATGTCAATATAGAATCGATAGGTACTCCTAATAGAGTAACGCTATTGGCAACATCAGTGGAGCATTCCCCTATTTCCAGAACTATGTTTTCATTACTATTTGAACCAGATAATATAACTTGAAATTTTGATACATTCACAACCATTTGGCTTGCTTTAAACCAATACATCGATTTAGACATTTTCTTCAAGATTTGAGGCAACAACTTCCAAAAATTACCACAAGAAAACAGAGTATGTTCTTCTGCAAAATTGTATACCTCCGACTACTTAATAATGCAAATGAAATCATTGATGAAAATATTAAATAACAATGGGTCTAGCACAGAACCTTGAAGAACACCGGTCTTTGTTTCCAGCCAATTACTGTGAGCCGTACCTATTTTTACTCTTTGTTTCATTCGAAAGGTAATTTACAATTAGCCTTAGACTCTGTGCCCCCAAACCATGTACATTTAATTTTACAATGAGTAGATCATGTGGCATGCAATAAATGCCTTAAATCTCCATTGAGATCATGCCTACAACACCTTTCGAATCTAAAGTCGTTCGTATTTTCTCAGTTACCCAAATGGGTGTATGCTCAGCACTATAGTTTTTTCTGTAAGCGCACAACAGAGTTGGTATTTTAGTGTCGATAGAAGGTACGATCTGCTTTTCCAACAAGCGTTCAAATACATTTGACATTGCTGAGGGTACACTAATAGGCTTACAGTTAAGTTTAGAGGTGGGGTCTGAACCTTTATGAATTGCAAAAATATCTACCGCCTTAAGAAGATCAGGGAATTTGTAAGAGCGGAGCATAGAGTTAAATTATTCAGCTATTTGAGTTTGACAAATTCCTATACTCTTCTTTATGATGTCAACTAAGAGTGTACCGCTAGTTTTCGTTGAACTATCTAGGTTGCTTACTTCATTTACGATATCAGCACAGCTGTTGGCTTGAACTCAAAGGCTTGTGTATATCGTATGTTTTTTGAATCATTGCAATACTGGAATGATTCTCATCTTTTTAGGGCACATCAATAATAGGGTCTCTCAATGGGACATAAGATGGTATAGTCACATAGGGTTCAATAGGTAGTGAATCCGTAATGTTGACGAAGTACTGATTAAAACACTCAGCTTTTTGACTCTCACAACTTATTATAGAATCATTCTCTACCAAGGTGACTTTCTATGAAACGTTTCCTGATTTACTGGAAAAAAGAGGCTTGAAGGTTTTCAAGAAACGCTTGTCAGTTGTGAGACAAGATGTGTCTAAACTCTTATAAAAATTCATTTTCGCCGATTTGTTCAGTTTGACGACTGTTTCTGTGCTGTTTATATCTTCAAATATTTTCCGTGCTTCCACTTCTATTTGTAATATCGTTAAGTCTTGACCTATGCATAATTTCTTTTCTTAGCTCCTTTGAGCATGTCTTTTACTATTTCCTCTAATGATTGCTTTCTTAATGGGTACATGCTTCTCCAATCCATGCGCATCAATCAAGATGATATTTTGCATCAATTTTTTTTTGCAAAGTTTGCCTCAAAACGTTCAGCTTATATTTGCTTCAACCCGAAAAATCATGTTCTTGAAGGAACTGTCCCTGCTAGCTAACAGAATCCTTGAAGTTGCTTTACCCCCACCATATGTTGCTGCCCTTTCCAATCGCTTACCACTTGCCAACAAAGCCAGAACACAACCAACAATTCGCTGGTATACAAGACCATATCAATCAGTTATCTGCCCAACTTCAGGCTCTCTCCACTCAACTTGACTCTCGTGATCCACCTTGTTTCCGTGGCTGCAGTCAATCTCGTTTTCGTTTTCCTAGGCCATCCTTCTCCCATTCACCGAGTCAACCTCGTCTATCTCCATATTGTAGGTATCATATTGCACTTTTCTTTCTTCAACTCATTCTCCAGCCTCTCTATCTGCACCCTTACACCAGTCGGAAAACTTCAACGCCGGCCACTAGTGGCGACAAGTTCAGCTGTGTCTTCCATTACCAGTCGCCTGTTTTATGTCACTGATCGTACTACTGCTACTTGTTTCCTTCTTGATACAGGCCCCTATGTTAGCATTGCTCCTCTTTCCACTGCCGAAAAGCGCAAGCCTGCCTCCATAATTCTCCAAGCTGTCAACAAATCTGCCATCTCCACCTTTGGTGAAAAGTCTATTACCATGGATATTGGACTCCGCCGTAGGTACCCATGGATTTTTATCATTGCTGATCTCCCCATCCCTATTCAGGGAGCTGACTTTCGCATATTTTGGCCTACGTGTAGATGTTCGCCATCGCAAACTCATTGACTCTACTACTGGTCTAACTCCTTGCGGTCTTCATTCAACTACAGCTTCACAATGCCATTTTTTTCAATTTCCTTTTTCTACTCCTTACAACGAATTGTTACGTAAATTTCGAAAACATCTCCCGTCCATGCTACAATGAATCATCTATCAAGCATTCTGTGGCACACCACATTCGCATTTCAGGACCATCTGTTTTCTGCCGTCCAGGGCGCCTTGCTCCGACCGTATGAAGATTTCCAAATCAGAATTTGAATACATGCTCCAGCTTGACATCATCCAGGCATCTAAAAGTATCTGGTCTTCTCCTCTCCACATGCACAGTGGGTTGGGGCATCGGAATTATGGAAAAAATTGCATAGTTCAGCCAAAAAATAACATATGGAAATCGATGATAGCTTCTTAGGAGTGAACTGTCAAGGGGCATCAGATCACATCAAAAAACTTAAAATTTACACATTATCTGGGGTATGGGGCCAAATTTCCTTATTTGGACATGGTGCTCTCAATATGCAAACTCTGCCTTTCTCTTACTTTTGGTGATAACAGGAAAGTGGTTGAGGGCTACCAGAAGTGTAAAGGCAAGTGGAATAATGGAATACTTCAAAAAAACTGAACTTTCATTTGTGTTTAGTCCTTTACGGCCTGAAGGTTAGATTAATCAAGCATCATCGCTGCTAAGTCAACCAAATATTGAGTTTATGATTTTACAATACAAACTTGAAAGTCTATGCTAGAGTCGTTCCTAGAAAATTCCCCTAAAAGGGTGTAGGCCTGATAATTGCCCAAAAAATGAGAATTGGTGAAGTGGGTGACTCTAAAATCGGCGTGGCAGTGGGAAAAATTGGCATGTGCCAGTAAATTGTGAAATTGCAAGCCACGACGTGAATGAAAGTGCATGATTAGGGAAGAAGGAAAGAGAAGTGTTTGATATTTACAAGTTTTCCCAGTTTTGTAAGTTTTTATCATGTTTAGGTGTTTCGTTTTTCCCGATTGTACGATTGTAATCACGTTAGCACGCATATAAAGGGCTACTCAAAAGTAAAGAACGGTAGGGGTGGGTGGGCATGCACTATTTTTGTGACAACCTGCTACAGAAAACATAGAAGGTAGGAGTGTAAAGTACTTTCACTACATGACGCCAAATCTCTAGTGCAATAGTTCTCCTTTTTCACTTTTTAATGAGTGCTTCAAAAATACTCGAATAACAAAAGAGCTTAAGGTCTCATCGAGATTGAATTTTACACTGTCCCTACTCCTTGACACTGAATAGTAAGGGGTATAGTTACGAAAGGGTTAGTATTTTTGCTAAACAGACATAATTTGGGGGAGTTGTTAATAGTTGGAGGTCAATGCTAAATCGACATTATAGGAGCCCAAACACTTCAAAATTGTTGCAATTAGTTGCTAACATTATGTAAGTAAAAGGCAAATAGCTTGTTGTGATTTTTCTTAAGTTTTAATATTGATTGTGTTCACAACGCCAATGTATTAGGTGTGGGGTCAAAATGAAAATTTCTACGTTACGCACTTTTTGAATAATCCCTTAGGTGTTGCCACACTCACTTTTCTGATAGCACAAATGTAAAGAATCTTACTGTGTTGGAAATATTAAAACTGTGTCTGAAGATACAATGAAGTTTAGATTAGCTAACTATTACCCTTTTGATTCCCTTCGCCACTCTTATCTGCCAATGGCTTTCTCAGTGCCTATTTCGTCTTTTTCAACAGCAGACGACACTCTTTTCATTTCAATGCAGTGTTTTGCCTTCTATTCATTAGTTAGGAAAGCTTTATGTTGAAAAATGACTGATACAACAGTCAAAATAGTTCATGATCTTTTCGTATTGATGGAAATTTTGTGCTATTGTATGAACCAGAGAGGTAGCTGCATCGAATGCATTCTCAGGAGCTTTCATCTACACAATTGCAAGTTTTCATGAAAAAGCCATCAATTCTTAGGAAATAACTTCTAATCAAATTGATGATGTTTAAGTTTTCAAGTTAGTTTTTGAAACTTTACACCCAAAAGTTTTTCTGCAATGAAACTGCTACATTACATATGTTTATGTCAGTATATTTTTACATGTTTAGAGTGAATATTAATTATATCAATTTTCTAACCTCGACCATATTAGACATTCTTGCTTCCCAGTTAAATCTGGTTGTTTTTGGAGTGGTCATAGGCCAAACATTTCATAGCTTAGATTTGATAACAGTTAAAATCCCCGTCTTTAAGGAAATGTGAACCTTCCTATGTCTGGATTATGGCAACTCGAGAATTTTTCCGTTATGCATGAAATTTATGTTAAAAACATGCGACATTTTACGTAAAAGTTTGCTATGTTTTGATGAACTGTGTTGCAAAAAACAGTGAAATTTTTGCCATTTAAGGACTTTGAAACTGCAAGAACTTAAACTCTAAACAGATAATGATTTTAGCTGTTCATTTCATAAAACAAAATGAGGAAAAAGCCCAATTGTCCATTTTCTGGAGAAACCTAACACTAAAGAAAGATTCTGACAACTCAAGGCACAATTTACCACTGGTCTGCCAATTACTAGGTGAATTTGCTGAGATTCAAACTCCCATAACTTTGAAATAAGTCAAGCTTTTGATTTGATTTTTGTTGTTCTGCAATGCAATTTTTTTCTATTTTATTGCTCATTGAGGCAAACATGAAGTTTGAGGGGGGCCATTTTTCGAAATTTCTTATTGCTGATGATTCTAATGCAGCAGTGGATGTAGTCCTCCAACAATGCGTTCAGAATCATTTTTGCCCTATTTCTTTCTTTTCCAAATGATTGCAGCCGGCTGATACCAAGTACAGTACTTTTAGCCATGTGTTACTTACCACTCACCTCTCCATTCGTCACTTTCACCATTTCTTGGAGGGACTCGAATTCTATGTTCTCACAGACCATAAACCACTGACACATGCCCTATCGTCATCATCCTCAAATCATTCTCCACAAGAAGCCAGACATCTTGACTTTATTGCACAGCTCACTTCAGTTATTTGTCATGCAAATCGAAAAAACAACCCTGTCGCTGATGCCCTTTCATGCATAGATGTCAATGCAATCAATTTTTCCCCTGTCTATTGACTATGCTCTCATCTCAAAGGCACAGCAGAATGATCCAGATCTCTCAACCCAATTCCACACCATTGGATCTTCAAGCTCTGCTGCTATCATATTCTACTGATACCAAAATGTGTGATACATCTACTGCATCACCACAACCATACATTCCTGAACACCATCGCTATCTCATTTGATCAATATCATAGCAAGGCTCACCCTGGAATCTGTGCCACACAACTCTTAATCACTGCCCGATTTGCTTGGCCTGGAATTAACCGGGATATCCGTCAATGGACAAATTCATGCCATTCTTGCCAGCTAGCCAAACTTGTCGTCACACTGTCACTCCTTTAGGAACTTTCGATACTCCAGATGCGCGTTTTGGTTTTGACCACATCCACCTTGACCTTGTTGGTCCTCTGCCACTTTCACATGCTTATCGTTATCTTCTCACCTGTGTTGATGGGTATAGTATATAGCCGGAAGCAGTCCCAATTACTCACATAGCTGCTGAAACAGTTGCATAGCAGCAGCACTCCTGACATCACCCCACTTTGTCCATTCGAGGCATTCTCGTTCTTTCTCCACCACTCGCATCCACGTTGTTTTTGGCCTTCCTCTATTTCTCTTTCCGTCTGGCCTCCATTCTAATGCCACTGCACAGTCGTCGTCGTGCCTCATCCGCATGACATGCCCGATCCAATTCCACCTTCATCTTCTAATTTCTTCGCTAACGGCCGTCAGTTCAGCCCTTTCAAGCACTTCTCTGTTGGGGACATGCTGTTGCCATCTTATTTTATACAATCTTCTCAGGCATTTCATTTGGAAGACATCCAGTGTTCTCTCTTCTCCTTTTGTTAATTTCTATGCTTTGCTTCCGTATAATAAGACCGACAGAACCAGACTCTTGAATAGGATTACTTTTGTTCTGTTAGTGATGCCACTGGTATTCCATACGTTTGCCAGTTGCTTCATCTGTCCGCTTGCTAGGACAATTCTTTCTTGATATCAGCTGTTATTTCACCATTGTTAATTACGTTTGCACCTAGATAAGTGAATCTCTCTACTTCTTCTATTTTGTTGTCTACTACTTTCAGTTTTTCATCATTTTTGCTGTTGGCTATCATCACTTTGCAATTTTTTGTGTTTAATTTAAGTCCAACTTTAGCAGCATTCTCTGTGAGGCTATCTGTCTTGCTCTGTAGGTGCTTCATTGATGAAGATAGAAGTGCTAAGTCATCCATAAAGTCGAGATCTTCTAACATGTCTTCGGCGTTCCATTGAATTCCTGTTTCTTTTCCTTCTACTGTCTTTCACATTACCCACTCAATGATTAGTAGGAATCGGAACCCTGACCTGCAACGACCTTGTTTTACGCCAGTCATTACTTGAAACCATTCTGTTGTATCACCTTCATCTATGACTGAGCATTGGAAGTTTTCATAAAGAGTCTTTACTAATTGAATTATTTTCTTTGGTATTCTATATTGATGCATGATTATCCAAAGGGTGTCGTGATGTTTTGAATCAAAGGCCTTTTCAAAGTCAGAACTTTATTATTAAATCATATAATAAAGTATATCCATGAAATAGCATTGCGTTTTGTGTACAAAGATTATCAAGCAGATTTTGGGTCTCTTCTGGAGCAAAGGAATTTGGCATCTATTCACGTAACGAATCTTCAGTTGCTTATGACTGAAAATTATAAAACAAGGTCTGGCTTAAGTCCTCCTTTCGTGAAGGATATTTTAGCTGATCAGAATACTGTTTACAATCTAATGCAGGGTAACGACTCGCAGCTTCCAAAAGTAGGTACAGCATCATATGGAATTGAGACTATATCCTTCCTTAGAAATAGACTTTGGTCGACTCTAACAAATATAATCAAACAAGCAAGCACACTTCCTATTTTCAAAAAGCCAAATCAAATGTTGGAAGGGCGAGAACTGCCATTGTAGACTTTGCAAAATATATATACCACAGGCTGGGTAACTAACATGATATGTACCAATTTTTATTTCACACCTGTAATTTATTTTAAGTTTTTAAGCCAGTAGGCCTTAATTAGCAGTAATTTTGCCATCTTACTTTGTCTTCCCTACTATAAATAAATTGTTGATTTTGATGTTAATGTTGATATTGATCTCCAGCATTCCATGTGCCATTCCATTTCTACACTTGTACCCATGTCTTTGTCCGTCAGGACTCTGTGTGGAAGCTTCTTGATACGCCCTACGATGGTCCATGCAAAGTTTTGTGTCGGCAGGCTAAATACTTTGTTCTTTACATCAATAGACAACGGCATTTCTTGAATCCAACCTCCTTCCTGCTCAATCCTTAATACCTTCTTAATGATCATCTGCTCCACAACAGTATTAACAGTTAACACGTGCACCTCGACCAGGAAGAAGAGACCATTTTCCAGATTGTTATAGAACGATGCAAAAATTTTCCAACATTCATTTCCTCTACTGCTCTATTTCATGTTTACTTTGCATGTTTTTCTGCTTATCGTATGACAAATTCCATGCACATTCTAGGGGGAGCCATTTAGCAACTCTATTTTGGTTACTTTATTTTCCATTTCATTCATTGCGTGTACCTATTTTTTAAAGATGGTGTCTTCGCCATCACATTCTACACACTATTTTTACATCACACTAACATGAAACTATATCATAGCACCTTATCACTTGTTTAAATCTATTGTCATACCTGAATACCCCCTTCGTTTTCAAACATCGATGTTTTTATCTCAAAAATATATTTTATTCCGTGGGAAAAGCTTATTTAGTCATGTTATTGTAAGAAGAGTTAGTTTTGGGTTTTGAAAGAAAAGGACAGAGTTGTATTTTTACTACCGCAAATTCTAACACAAAAGCAGGATTTTCATTGGTATGACCTTTAATATTTATGCGTAAATTCAAGAAAAAGAAAGAAAAACTTGGAATTACTAAATCACAATCAAGATGATCTCTCTTGCATGTTAATAGTTTTTTCTGACAAAAATTCACAAAAATTATGAATCATTTTTCATAATTGTTTGTAATGCATCGGCTTTTTGAGCAATACATTTAAAGACAAAGCATCAAGCTCAGCCTTGTTCTTACTTTGTTCTTAATTTTCCACTAAATTTCAGGCTCCTGCTCTTATAAAATTGTTCTTATAAAAGTGTATTGGTTCATTTTTAGCGCAAAACTACAAGCTTGAACAAAATCTGCAAACTAATGCTTTTAACCTATGTTGGGGTTGTACTGTGAAAGTATATTTTTTACCAGTTACCAGGTGGTAGATGAGCTTGCCTCATCATCCGGGGAAGTACCACCACTCTATCTATTGATGCCTTTAGTGACTTTGTCTCTTTGAGCACTAGGATAGAGATTCCGGGTCTTTTGATTGGTAAGGCTACTGTGATTAGTCGCAGTGGAAAGCTGTTGGGCTTATTTGATCTCTTGCTATGCCTGAGGGTACCGTTGGAAAAGGTGGACTGCAGGCCTGCCACCAGATAGTACAGAGACCCGAACCCATTGGTAGCGCTTTGGGAGGCTGCCTCATAAGCTGGTATATAATCTCGGACTGCCTGCTATGTCAGTTCGTGACTGGAGCCACTCCTAGCTCGCAGTTCCGGGGGCCCTTCTGAGACTACAGGATAGCTATGGGAACTTTCATAGGCTCACTGACAAATGCTGCCTCTATCACATTGACTAATCCAATCATTACTCACTCATTTTGTATTCATACTATGCCTCTCACTCAACAGATATTAGCTCTACTGCAGTTACCAATGTGGCACATTCTAAACTTTTTTCCATCTCATTTTGCAATGTTCGTGGACTATCCTCTAATCTTAACTCTGTACATATCTCGAGTCCTCTAGTCCTCATGCACTCTTCCTTACCGAAACTAAAATCAAACCACTGGACCCAAATGACAACTCCATTCTCTGTCCTCATCTAAAATGCCCTGGATATAAGCTTTTCTCCTCTTTCTTCCCAAATGGTGGTGTTTGTGCATATGTCAACTCTGATGTACGAAGTTCTCGTCTACCTCAATTTGAACTCGTTAATCCTGGTTTTGAACTCATCTGGATGAATATTTCCCTACCTCACACTTCAAAATTAATTTGCACCCTATACCTCTCACCTAACTCAACTAACAATGAACTTCTATTAGACCATCTATCTAAGACAATTGGCACAATTACTCTTCAATCTCCACGCTCTGAAATCACAGTCCTTGGTGATTTTAATGTCTATAATCCGAACTGGCTTACCCACTCTCCACATATCCCTAGCCCTGCTGGTCGTGATGCAGAGGCCTTTGCCATTGTGAATAGCCTGTCTCAATTGATATCAGAACCAACACGTATCCCTGATCGCTCTGGCGACAAAGCCAATACACTCAATCTGCTTCTTACATTAAACCCAGACATTTACTCTAACCCTATTCTAGATTCTCCTCTTTGTAACTCTGACCACTGCCTTATCACGTTACAGCATAACTGTATCTCCCACAATAATAGATCTTCCTCTTCTCAACAAGTTTTCCACGATAGCAAAGCTGACTGGGACTCTCTTCGAAACTTTTTTGCTGCTTATCCCTGGTATTCTGTCTTGTCTAACGATCCTTCCTCTTTTGCCGCCTTCATCACTAATGCATTTCAACTTGGCATGGATCTTTTTATTCCATTTTCCTATAAAACTGGATAAAAGTCATCTCCAAAGTGGTTCACTTCACAATGTGCAAAAGCTTTCAAACATAAAAACCAACGCTTTAAACAATGGAAACTACACCAAGCTCCACATTCAAGAGCTTTATTTGTACAAGCTCGTAACATATGCTCCAAAAACATCAATCATGCCAAATTCTCTTTTGTCAAACGCATCAACAATAAAATTGTTTCATGTCAAACAGGATCTCGCTCCTTCTGGTTCTTAGCCAAAGTTGTCTCACAAAACTTTTGCTATTCTTCTTTTCCACCTCTAAAAAACAGCTCTGGCTCATCTTCATGCACTCCGTCCTCTAAAGCTAACCTTTTCACATCAACTTTTGCTTCCAATTCCAATCTTGATGACCACGATTTCCAAACTCCTCTCTACCCCTCATCCACCATTACAGTGTCTCCTATTTAGTTCTCTACACGCAAAGTCTGGAAAGTCCTTCTTCAGCTCAAAACCTCAAAATCTAGTGGACCTGATGGTAAACCTGCTATAGTTCTAAAGTCCTGTGCCCCTGAACTCGCCCCTGTTCTCAACAAGCTTTTCCAACTTTCCTAGAATCTTGGTATTTTCGCATGGTAGCCTCTTATGGAAGGTTATCAATTCTTTTGTCGAGGTTTGCCCTGATTTCAGTTCATTTTCATTTTCACATTCTTTATTAACAGTAGTCCCTAAACGCTTAGTAGATTGTTTTTCACTGGGCCGTTATAGGAACTGCATATAGTTAAAGTAGAGCTAAATGTGCTATAATTACTTCAGGTCCCTTTTCAGATGAGCACCACGGTAAGACAGTGATTTTTATCGCTTTTTGTATTGATAAAATAGACGTATATGTCAGTATCGTAGCTTCGAAGAGTGATAGTATTTTTAGAAGAATTATTATTGAATAATTTAGTGAAGTGACTAGATACAAGAAGATGTATGAGTTTTATGATATAGAAACTGTTCTCCCCACTTATAATTGCATTAATAACAGACGCATCTTTGTAACGGTGTAGAAGCAGAAGCATCATACGGACTGTTGTCAGCATGATCTTGTAGCTATGGTTATGTACTGCTCCTAGCTCTGATCAAAAAACAATTTTGCCGGAATTTATTAATTGTCCTTGGCATCAAAACATCTGAATGGACACAAACCTTTTTCATATTGTGCTCCAAGCAAAATGTTTCTTCATTTACTGCTTCCCGAATACAATGAAAAAAGCGAAGGACAAGGCCAGAAGTGTAGAAGAGAAATTCTAATAACAATGGAAATGAGGGTCTGGGGGCTTGCGTGACGTAGCATAATGTCGATTGAAACCGCTTAGGTAATCAACTTGATGTGGATGATATTATTTTTGGCAACTTTTGTGCGAAAACTTCCTCCGTTTCGAAAAATCTCGGTCGTTTATAGCTCAAAATGTGTTACGTCCTCTGGATTACCTAAAATGTCCTGCCAGATTCGTAAATCAGGTTAATCGAAGGAGTTTGGTTTGCATCTACAAAGTTTTAATGTCTAAATAATAAAATTCTTATTTTAACAAGATTTTTGTTACAAATCAAATATACTTATTTCCAAATAACTGATAAGAGAAAGGACATCTCATTTCTTTCTATTTGAACTAATAAAACCACTTTTCCATAGTAAAAACTTTACATAGTAGGGAATAAATGCCTAAGAGTGATTGAATAGCTTTATGCAAGTATGTGGCTCGAGGAAAGATACTGGAAGGGTAAAGCCTGTCGTTGCCAAAACCCATTTTTCATTATATGAATCTCCATGTTAATAGTTCTGTTAAGGAGGAAGCTATGCAAGATTCTTCTTCTGAACGAGCACTCATCCTCCGTGCCCCCTTGTCACATTCGTGCGTGGTTTGATGCTGACTATTGAATAGTTGAATGGCCAGAAATGATGCTGGGTGTTGAACTTGCAAATGGTACAATGTGCTTTTCCTAAAAGCTCCTACAAATGATTCACCACCTTTCTGATGATAGTCTCCTCATTGATAGCCGGCGATAAGAGAGAAAGTGTTGACCAACTAGGCAGAAGGTTGGATCAAAATTATGAGGTTTTTGTGAGTTTGGAAGCAAATAAAGTGGTGCTCGGAAAGTATTGCTCATATTTCCCGAAGACTATAGATATCAATTGGGTGTCTTGGGGAATCGAGAGTTCACTGAATAATTCCACGTGTTGAAAGTTTTGAAGTACAGATAGTAATAATAATAATAACAATTTGCAAATATTTCAACAGGATACCCTATCAATACTTATAGATATTGTTATCATTAGGGTCCTGCTTGCCTAAATTTGCAATGGTAAAAGAAAAGAAAAATGTTCATCTTAAAACTTAAAAAATTGCATCAAGCAAGTGTCATTAAAACTTAGATCATTACACAATTAAATGTCATTAAAATGGCTATCTAAAAAATTTCAAAAAACAAGTCGTGATTCGATTTTCCTTGCCTGTAAAGGCAAGTTGTTGTATTCTTTCGCAGCCATGAAATAAAGTCCCTTTCGTCCAAATTCCGTTTTCATTAGTGGTAACTTTATCTATTGTTCCTCGTTTATTGTGTTCTTTCCGTGTGCATTCTTAGTGAAGTATTCTTTCATTATATCCCATACATTATGTTGTAAATTATCAAATACCACAGTACAAGCTCTTTTTCTAACTACTGCATCAATTTTAGGTATCCGTAGGTCAACCGTGAGGTTATTTGACTTTATAACAACTCTGGCTCTGCGTTCTATGCTTTCAATTCTGTTCTTGTGTAACTGAGACCGAGCTAGGAAGGTCACAGTACACTGTGGATTGCCACAGTACCCAAAACAGGCATTATCATTGTTTTGTAAATCAATTCCGCAGTTGATGAGTCAATGAGACCTCGAATTCTTCTTAGTAGGTTTAATCGACCAGTAGCTTTTTTGTAGATTTTATTGAAATGATCTTCAAAGTTCAAAGTAGGATCCAGATGAACCCCGAGGTACTTATAGCTGGAGGTTGCACTGACTTTCACCCCATTCCAGTTGATTTCCATTTCTCTTGATTCAAGTTTATTTAGCCTTTTTGATGTTCCAAATATCATGGTTTCTGTTTTTCCTTTATTCAGGTTAATAACTAATTCATTGTTATCAAACCAGGATTTGAGGCTATTTAGGTCTTCGCTCAATTTTTTTTCAATTTCTTTCAGAGAGCTAGAAGACATGTACATAACTGTGTCATCGGCATAAGTTATGATTTGAGAATGTTTTAGGACCTTATGAACATTATTGAACTGGAGTAGGAGTAGCAACGGCCCTATAATCGATAGCAATAAAGAAAAAAATTACAGGAACAACATGCACAAAATAAGTCCATACACAAAATAAGTCCAAGAGTTCTCAACTCAATGCTTCCTCGAAGCGCAATGTTCACTGTTAATGTTCTTCTCTCTCCGTATTCTCAAAGCTCTTCGTTCGCCACTGTGTTCTCAACACAACTCCTTGCAACTCTAAACCCGTCCCATCAATGTGCATGCTCCATGCCACATGAGCAGTTCAATTCAATTCATAACAAGTGGAAAGTAAGAAGTAAAGGGCAGTCCCAATGATGCATGTCATTGGGACCCTGGCCTTTTCATAGGTGTCTAGGAACAATGTAAGTGTAAAATAGGAAGTAATGACATGGTTTCAGTAACTGGTGATAGTATATAATACAGCAAATACGCGGAGGAGAGATACTAAGAATGCTTATACGATTTCTCAGCCATCAACCTGTAATCAGCGTTTCGGGGGTTTAATGATAGTACGCTTTAACGATCACAGGCCTCCCCAGCGTCCCAGATGGGAAACTATCATACCTGAAGAGGGGTAGAGGTAAGATAAGTATTTGAAGGTGGTAACACAAAACAGTAATGAGTGTGTAGGTGTAGCAGTGATGTATATCAAACGAGTGTCTAAAATAATAATAAAGATGATTACATCTGAAGCAATCAGGTTGATCCATGGTCGAGGTTGGAGTGGACGAGTAAATCTCTGATTTTCTTCTGTCTTCTGAATGCCGTGATCGGTGTAAGCGAGGATATGTCTTGTAAAATATCATCATTTCGAATCAGGTGCCAATTAAGATGTAGTATTCTACCGATATGTAGGGCATTCCAAGTTAAACGGTATTATGAAGAGCAAAGTGTAGGTGGGTGGTCGGTTCTGGTATTGCAAAAGGCTTTCAATTGATAAAAGGCGAAATTTGTTAAAAAATATTCGTTAATTAGGCCAATATTGTAGCCACATTTGATAAGTGTAAGTCGTAGGGCCCGTAGTTGATATTTGAATTCGTTGTTGTCTGAAATAATTCGACGACATCTAAGAGCTTGACTGTAGATAATGCCTATTTTGCAGTTGATGAGGGTTAAAGGATTGTGCATGGAGAAGAGGTGAAGCATCAGTTGGTTTCCTGTACAGTGTAGTTTCAATGTTCCTGTTAATGGTTACAATCACAGTTGTGTCAAAAAATGGGATTCTATCCCTAGATTGGGACATCTTGAACTTTATTGTGGGATGTATAGTGCTCCTGTGATCAAAGAATTCGAGCAAGCTATGTTGCCCATAAGTGCAAATGACGAAAAGTTCGTCGATAAAGTGTAGCAATGATCTACGTTTATTGTTGTTTGGCGCAGTATCCAGAATGCGCAGTTCAATGGTGTCTATGAAAATGTTGGCATAGTTGGGGGCAAATGGAGACCCCATAGTGGTACCGTGTATTTGTAGATTGAAATTTTTTGAAATTGAAAGTAATTTTTCTGTTTTAAACTAGAGGCAATAATTTTCTCATTTGTATCAATTGTGTCGAGAGATTGTTATTGTAGTATTTATGGAGAGCAATAGAACAATAATTGATACCCTCATCGCTAGGGGTATTAGTTTAGAGTGGCTTCACGTCAAGAGTCACTAAATTAGAGTTCTGTGGTATGGTACCAGCAAAACCCCGCAATGTGGGCAGAAAATATGTGAAGTCTCGAATGTAAGAAGGAATACTAATTTGGTAGTTGGTGAATCACATCCTGAGATGATGTCCATAACGTGAATAACGTGTCTTGGTGTACCAGTTTTACGTATCTTGGAAAGTAAGTAGAACAATGGTATTCTAGCAGTACTTCTTGGATCCATAAATGAAAAGAGGTGATCGTTAATGTGCTTATGCATCCAAAATTTCGAAATTTAACTTTTTGCATTTTCTAATGCAACTTTGTGCTGTGATCATCATGCTACAAACTAAAGTATCGTAACTCATATGGAAAAAAAGTTATGAGCCCTCAGACTTCGCTATTTTGGCATTTCAAGTGCGAATTCTAGCCACTGCGCATGATGTCATAACGAGTACGCAAAAAAATTTTGATCGCTTGTTAGCATGGATTCCACTAGCAAGTTCTGCAAACGTCGTGGAGGACGGTACTGTGTTCTGGTCTCCTGAACGGAATAAGCTGCACAAATGATCAGCATAAAGAAGGAAAATCCGTTCATACGTTTCCATTCAAGGAAAAAGACTGGAAAAGACACCAAGCTTGGGTGAGGTTTGTGCAAAGACATAGGGTAAAGTGGAGCAGCACTAACTCGTCTTTTCGTTACTCTGACCATTTCGATGAGAACTGCTTTGCGAAGAATCAGGAAATCGCTGCCAAACTTGAAATGAAAAGGAAGCTAAATTCAGATGCTGTTGATTGATTTGTTGTTGGCAGACACAGCAGATACCTGTTGCGTTTAAGGGTTCGCCAGAGAGAGACAAGAATTCGTTGACTGTTTTCTATGAATTCCCAAATAAGACTGACTAATACAAGAGGTTCTGCACGTCAATTAGTGCCCACTAGGCCCGGGAGTATGATGACAACTAGGGAGTTAACACAATCATTACACCATTCCCCCCTTAACTTAGTGGGTGACATACTCTCCAAACCTCAAAGGGGGTTGAATGTTTTGCCTCAAATGGGCTGGGCGATTATATTGCTGAATGTCCTGCCCAGGATTCATTTCCTCCTGATGGGCAGGGGTATCACCCTCAGCAAAATTGATGTCCATAGACTCTGGCACTGGGGAAACTGTGATCCCCTTGCTTATAGGAACAACACACAACTTAAGGTTGTCATGATGGGCAACCATTTCCTTACCAACCTTTGAGCGTATTCTATAACTGACCCCTTGCCTGGACAAGACCTGATATGGTCCAATCCATCTACCTCCAAACTTCCATGACTTTGGGCGCCTCAACCAAACTGATGAGCCAGGGATGAACGGGGACCACTTGTTGTTAACTGATGACTGAGAGTTCTGCTGTTTCTGCCTACTCTGGTGTAAATTTGCTCTAGCTTTGTGATTTAAGCTATGCAATACTTTCCTGACTGACTGACTGTATTCAGACTGACTACAGGGGTGCTTCAAAGGAATATCTAAATCCAACTCTAGAGGAGTTCTGGGGCTACGACCAAAGACTAGCTCATAGGGACTAAAGCCAGTTGACTCATGGCAGCTGGTATTATAAGCATAAACTGCAAGGCTGACCCAGCTATCCCAGTCATCCTTATGTTCAGACACAAATGCAGCAAGCATTTCTTGCAATGTATGATTCTGTCTTTCAACCTGCCCATCACACTGTGGGTGATAGGCAGTGGTTCGTGATTTGTGAATACCCATAAGGCTGCAAACCTCCTGCATCAAATTACTCTCAAAATTTCTGCCTTGATCAGAATGAATGATAGTGGGTGGCCCAAATCTACTGAAAACTCTGTTAACTAAGATGTCAGCAACTGTGCTTGCCCTCTGGTTCTGTGTGGGAAAAACTTCACACAACTTGGTGAAGTGATCCATGACAACAAGTAAATGCTTGTTGCCACGAGCGGTCTCAGGAAGTGGGCCCATATAATCCATTGCCCAAAAAACAAAAGGCTCATTGACTTCAATAGGTTGTAAGGGGCCTTGCTATGTTGAGAGTTTAACTTAGTTTGAGCACAAACAGGACAACTTCGCACAAAGTCTTTGATCTGGACAGCCATCTTTGGCCAGAAAAAACGATTTTTTGTACGAAGTAGTGTCTTCTTCATGCCTAGATGGCCTGAAAAGGGAGTGCTATGAATGCCTTGTAAAACTGAATCAATTAAGCTAGTAGGAATTACAAAGGAATACTCTGGAATAGAGCCTTTCTCAACTAAAGAAGTCTTGACCAGTAAGCCATTGACAATGTGCAAACTGTCCCAACAATGCCAGAAAACTCTAAGAA
>WIPJ01001318.1:78954-101489 GCA_018155075.1 Cassiopea andromeda | reverse complement strand
GAAAAAGATCAGTTGGCTTAGAACATCAAAGCGTAAATTAGAAGACTCTAATCAATGCAAACTCTACTTCATCGAACGCAGGAGCCATTACCCTACACATTGTACAGCTTTAACGCTTTGCTTACAGGTCCTAAGTGACTGTTTACAAAATTTGACAAGCTATGAGCTGCAATACGTAATAGATACTGGTACTCACCATTCCTGAACTTGGATTTACCTCTCAAATCAAGCCGAAAGAGTTTGTGGTAGCAGTCCATCAGGGTCATTGGCCCCGACATTTTCTTTATCTTGTGCATCCGAATCGTCAGCTAGTGGCTCTCCGTGGCATGCATATTACCCTACACGATTACAAGTAGTAGCAGGCTTGCTGTGCAAGCACACGGTCATCATTGCCATCATCTTCTTCTAATTGATAATCAGTAGCTTCATCGTAAAATGAGGATTCACTGTCACTGTTTGCGATTTTAGTGAGCCGTAGCACGCCAAGACGAGAAGCTTTTTAACGCTTTGTTTATCAACTGATACAGGCCTAAAGAATGCACTCGGTTTGATCCTCGTTATGACATCACGCAATGGCTATCAAAATTCGCACCTAGTGCCTCAAAACAAGCGCTAATTCCTACACCTTTCTCGCCAGTAAGAACAAAAATAATATGATATTCATGCATAGGAAAGACCGAACTTTCGATTTTAGCTAAAAAGTATATTCGAAATTTTCGATGCATAAGCACTTTAATGTAGTTATGTCGATAAAGAATGAAATAAACGTGGAAATTTCCAGAATTAGGTCAACAAAGGGGTTGTAATCTATTGGGATGTAATATGTTTGATCATTTAATTCTCAGTGTGCTTCTTTCACATAGTGACTTCGGCCCTAGATGAAAATTTTGCCTCCCTTATCGCGAGGGGCAAAGCACTACCAAAAAAGTGTACGAGATTATTAATCTCATTGGATGATTATGTGATTGAAAGACTAGTTCAAGATTAGTTTGGGATTATGTTGGGATTATTTTCATTCACTGTGTTGAACATAAAGTATAGAGTGTCATGCATCTTGATTATTTCAACAATAAAAATTTGGATTTTGAAAATGCTGTGCAATCCCTTAGCCCCCAACCTGCCTCTCATTCATTCATCCTCATTGTTAAAATGAATCGTTCTCATTCAGCCTAAAAATTTTAATGACACTGGTTTGCTAAAAGTTGATTTGACATATCCTCAGAAGTTGACTCAGATAACATTCGATGAAAAACTGCATATGCTGTTTTCTCGATTTAATTAAACGAAGGAAAATGAAAAAGTTTTTGGGACACCCTGAATATGGTATCAATGCTTATCGTTCTTGATAATCACGTAAAATCACGTTTTTTATTGAATACTCAAATGACATAGAACGACATCAGCGTATGCCAACGTGGAAGGACTGCTTCAATTTCCTTAACCGGGATACAAAATGAATGGCTTTCACTGTTTCTAATCATGCGTTCGTCAATAGTTTCCGCATAATTTTTTGCAGCGACGTAGCCGCAAGTGAATGGCACATCAACTGGTTTGAATGAAACGCCTTTATCTGCATCACATGGTTGAAAATTTTGAGATTAAAGATTAAAGATTATTTTGCGATTATTCTAAAAAGCGTACGAGATTATAATCAGTGAATTGCCCCTCGATGGCTACTATACCTCGGATAGCTTCCATCATACCCTGTCGTCAGCCCAAATAAAATTCATTTCACTTTCCTTATCTTTTGCATGCCAGTTTCTCATGTGTTGTAAACTTGTCTGATTGAATGAGAGGAAATGAGAAGGATGCTACCTTTGTTTCCAATAGATTTGGCACAATTCATACTCTGCGCATGTCATGAACTTGACTGACCAGCCCAGTGTGAACGCAAAGCCTAAGCGACCTTAAATTTGCTCGGCTGCTTAACTGACCTAATATGTGGCCGCTCAAATATATGGCCAACCCCGTGCAAACGTAGCCGTTATGTGATCTATCGTTGAAAACTTCTAGGAGTGAAAGCTCATTTGTGAGCTAGAGCTCATGGGTTAGGTATCATAACTTGAAAGGGTGTAATGAAGTAGAGCTTCTGGTGCTTTAAACATGCCTAACTGGATCAGGGAAGATATTCCTGATTTCCAAAGAAAAAATTCCGTGAAAATAGCGATAGACCATGGAATAGTCTACAACACGACAGTGGAGGAGAGACTGTAATATTTGGCGAGGTTTGTATTGTTGATGAGAAGCACTGCATTGATCTTGATTTTATGGAGAAGATGGAGAGAAGCTTTAGGAGCACAACCTCGGACATAGGAGCAGTTCTCCAGGGGAGAATGAATCTACGATTTGCATGTATGGTTAACAGCTGAGAATGGAGAAAGGGCACAGGCTGTAGTAATACAACCAAGTTTCTGAGATGAGTGCTTAGGAATGGACTGAATGTAGAACTTCCAAATAAGATTAGATGAAATTGAAAGAAAAAGGTAAGTGAAGAATAATATTTAAGAAAATACATTATTTCTAATGTTATATAAAATAATTAGTTGTAAACTTATAATCAATATGTTTATGTAGATTTAAACACCCATTTTAGACTTTTTAAGGAGGGTCAAGAAGGCAAAATTAATTTCCCTTGCTGAACTACATTTCAAGCATCTATAGCTTTCAACGTAATGTTTTGAGCTATTTTATCAACATGCAACTTGTATTTGTACATTGGAATAGCTCATACTTGAAAATTTTCTCTCAAGAACGTACGTAAAAGTTATGGCTCTACCCCCTGTATGATGAAAACTTCAAACTGTTGTAACTCCGTTATCTCTCATTTTCAGCTTATGGTTATTTTGTATTATTGGTATATACTGTCATGCTCTATTGATTGATCTAAAACATTTTTTTAAATCTTCGAGGGCAGGTTGCGACCAGGAAACTTGAATGCATGATGCCACTTGACTTTCGAAGTGTGAGTTTAGCTCTAGATGTTTATGAACCTTGCACGATATTCCATAGAGTACCCTAAGTAAGCTCCGCTGAACTATGCAGCATAATGTCCTACACCAGGGATCACCAACATTTTAGATTCCCCAGCCAACTTCATTACAGCAACTAGCTGGACTTGATGTTGCCATCATTGACGAGTGCTGTGAGAAAAATGAAATCTGCAGACTACAAAAGTGTAAACGTATAGCAAACATAGCACTTTCTTAATATATGTAGCATATTACTTAAAAATGCATGCAGTCTGCCGCAAGCACTGGGGCTGGATTTTGTGGTAGACAGGGTCAGACTTAGCCACAAGCAATATAGGTTGGTGATCCAAGGCCTACAAAAATGAAGCTTTTCATTGGTATTTTCCAGTGCGTTTGGACATGCTTATTAACCATAATTTCTGACACAGTATTTTTAAGGGAATTTCACTGGACCAGGATACATCTCAGGCATAATTTAGGAGGGTGCGCGCTTTTTGTACGAAGCTACGATATAACGGCCCAGCATGTAGAAGGCCACAAATTTTATAAAATTTTGATGATGAAGGCAAAATCCCTAAACAACTTGCAACTTTGAATTGTTTTCACTGCAAACTATTGAAAATTACAATTCTGGTTTTATTAAGTGTAGAAAAATTCACCCGAACTATGCGTAGCAAGCGCTATATATGTGTCATTGAGAGGACCCTGTTGATGTGTCGTTGGACATTACAGTGGAAACAGCTAGAGCTAGCGGTCCACGCCCCTTAGAACGCTAGAAAGTGCCCTTCTTGGAAAATGATAAAGGTTGTTGTTATCATTGATCTTTGTGCCAAGAAGAAATACTGAGCCTCTAATCTGGAGAAGAAAAATGAAATGCTGCACTGACCTCTCCTCTTGCCTTCGTATGCCTGTAGCCCAAAGATAGAGAGAAAATCTCACGCTAGTGAACAGAAAAATGATAGCCCACACTAGAATGTGCACTAGAATTTGCATATGGCAAAACTCTTTGATATCATTATGGCCTTGCCAAAAGATGCGATTGCTATGCAAACTGTTATTTTTTGGCTGTTGGAGGTGGTACATGCTCCCACATCCCCCTATTTACGTCCCTGCTGAAAAGAAAAAATTGGTATCTCTGATCTTTCTTCATCGAACAAGACTTCAGATAGATGTAAGTATATATGATAGATGATAGATGTGAGTCTCATTATGAATAGATTAAAAATTTAGAGTTGATGTTACAGGCTATCTTTATGTCACAATTGCTGTATAAAAATAATTAAATTGAGATTCAAACATTCCACTGAACATACGAAATCTAGGACTTTCTAGCCTAATATTTTGAAGCACTGTAGGCCAGAGATTTTTAGATTTTATCTTTTATAGTTTATTGTCAACTTTGATCTCAGTACTGACTGTGGATCGTCCTCTTGTCCTGTCGTCCAGTATTCAAAATCTCTGTGTACCAGGTGACAAATTTTGATGTACTGGGCCACATTCTGTTGCCAAGTCATACAGTTAAAAATGCAATGATTTCTGATCAAGAGTGGTGTTCAGTAACTTTCTTTATCACTTTCTTCTAACTGCAATTCCCCAACTTGCATATAAATGCGCATAACAACCATTTCTTTGTTAGCTCAAAAGTAATGCGGCATTAATTAAATATAGTTTCCTAGCAACTATGTTATCAGAATGCTTGCAGTTTGCTCAAGTTCTGTTATCACATTGTTAACTTCATAATTTCCTGTTAGTTGAGAGATGAATATGTAAAGAAGTAGTTCACTGATATATTGAATACTCGACCTGATCCATACCATCCAATATTGGTCGATCATTACGATCACTTCTTCGAGTTGAATACGCGTTTACACGTGCGTTTCTAAGATTCAAACAATAACTTGCAAAAATTGCCTTTACTTGAAAATTTTTGATGGAACTAGCAAGAAAATAGAATATACATCCATTACATAACTCATAAAACCTGAAAATACTTTTTCTTGCATCACAATTGCCTAATCTGGATTGATATTTTCATTGAAAGTCTTCAGGTTTAGGAAGCATTTTAAGGAATTTTTAAGGCTGAATTTAGCGAAATATTAAAGAGAATCAAAGCTGAAACCAGAGAGTTTGCTTTGTTATAGAAAAGAACAATTTGTATATCGCACTTTGGAAAACTTCATGAGTACAGCTCCGTAAAGGGGAAGTTCGGGAAAAAACCAAAATTTGATATGTTGTAGAGAATGCAGTAAAACCATCATCTAAAGTGGCTGCGTTCTCACCTGCGTACTTCAGCTGATATTCCCAGTTGTTTCTCATCAAAATCGACCTCGTGCTAGGCCGCCATTCTCACCTTTTCGCAAGACAGTAGTTGTTGTTGCATTGACCTCTTCATGTGCAAAATGACACTGAACCACTATGTTTGACTAAGTAAGTTATGAACATTTTACCTATTGCTATGACCCAAAGGTGAGCCAGAGATAGTAAAAAGGCATAAATACATCGAAATAGAACTGCAAATACATTTTTTGATCATGCTGAATGTCGCTTGTGTCTCAAATGGCTGAATACAACAAGGGGACATCATAAGAAGGTAACGTTGAAGTTAGGACTTGGACGACACAGAAGTGCCTGACAGATTAAAGCCGCTTTATATGGAAACTTCGCTGTACCTTCATCTTTGGAAAGTTGATCTATTGACAGAATCGTGAAGTTTCAATGGAAATAAAACTGAAAGAGAGTGAATTGGTAATAGTAGCTAGTGTGAAAATGGAAAGAAATGTTCCCCGATGGAAATGTATAGAGAAAATGTGGGCTGTCCAGGTACGGAATAAGATTCCTGAGCATGTGTTTACAGTTAGTGTACACAACGTCTCTTCAACTTTCTTGATGTCTTTTGTCTTTGCATGTAAATATCAAATAATAGTAGATTTCTAAACGTTAATGGAGATCCTGCGTTTTTATTATCCGTTATGTTAACGTCCTGTACTCTCATTTCTTTGTCATTTTGTCTGCTCTCTTTCACTATTGCTCTTTGATTTATACATTCTGTCGTGTATGAAGGGCCAATCTCTGTGCTCAAGAAAGGTGTTTTCTTAGGGCAAACAAGGCGTGGTCAAAAGACTTTTCTGAGAGCGAAACCGCAGAGCCCCTTTCTTTTGCTTAACGCCTAGAGGCAGTGGTCCTCCGAGATTTTTCCGGCTAGAACCGCCCCTGTTCCTTATGTAAGAAATTTTGTGCAGAAGTATATACAGGATGCTTTATAAGAAAGTGGTATATAAGAACATAGTACGTGGTTCTTCAAAACGTTCAGAAAGTTCAAGGCTGGGTTTTCAGACCTAAGAGAGTCTATAATTTATTATGTATTTGAAGCTTAATTACTTGGGCTTAAATTATTATCTATGGTAGTTTGGCTGCTCTTCACGAGTAGCTATCTACTGCCAATTTCTAAAGTTTACGTGAAGAATTTTTACTTTCCAGCAATTTTGATGTGCAAAACTTGTTTACAAAGAATGCCTTTATAAATTTAACACTCCTTATGTATAAAAGCAAATATTTAGAGGCATGAGCGTCAGATAACACCGTAGCTGGACTTTTGGGAATCTCTAAATTTCACCATTTGAAATACAAGCGAATGTAAAAATAATCGAAAAATATATTAGCTGTCCTGTTTTGATGTATTTGTGCCTTTGCAATACCACTGATTCGCTGTTAGGTCACATAATAATATTACCAAATTAAGTAGTCAACCGTAGTGATTTAGTGTCATTTTGCACGTGAAGACATCAGTGCAACAACAACTTCTGCCTTGCGAGAAGGTGAGAGTGGTGGCCTAGCATGATGTTGATTTTGACGAGAAACAACTGGGAATAACAGCTGAAGCACGCAAGTGAGAACACAATCACTTTAGATGATGCAGTTTTACGATATTCTCTACAACATATCAAATTTCAGTTTTTTCCTGAACTTCCTCTTAAAAGTGTGATAATGATCTCAAACACCAAAAACTTCTTTCTATGCATGAACGAAAATGGGTATCAATTGGTAACTGCCTATGCAACTTGTATCCACAACCAGGAGTGCTAGAGCAGTGGGGCAGTGGGGGCACTCGCCCCTCTTGTTCTAGTAATAGGAGGAAAGGGTGCTAGTATGCCCTGTTCATCAAGTGGCTTTCTCTAAAATAGTAGATCAGGGAGAATTTTTAAGTACAGTCCTGCAATCAAAGTATCATAAATCTGACGAATGTTGCTAAATTATTCTTCAGTGTCTATTTGTTCTTCAAGTGCTTCGAAATTTATCGGTAGTTACGTGATTTCACATAATTATCTTACAGTATGACCACTTCTTACTAAGCAATCATTTTAGTAACCTTTTAAGAACACCTTTGTCGCACGAACCTAATATTTCCAGAAACTATCATTACTGGTTGCTGATAATGAAAAGCGTAGTCATTCAGAGGGCGTGGCATGATGTCCTACAGGAGACAGCTGCCCTCATACTCTGCTGTACTTCGAGCACGCCTGTCCACAACACCTAATTTATAAGAATCTACATTAGGGCTGGGTACCCTGAGGGCTGCTTGCTACTATAGAATAATGTCTTTGGTCAAACTTTTTTTTATCTTTGGATCACCTGAGTATAGGATTGACAGATGTGGCACACATTCCTAAAAAGGCTCTCTACCCTTAAGCTAGAATAACAGCCAATATTTCTCAACTTTCCAAGTCAGAATTGGTCATTTGGCTGGTAGAGGACAATGCATTGACTTTTTATTTTAATCGTCATCACTTCAAGATTGACCATCCAAGACTCTGTTAAACACGGTTGTGAGTGAAAGAAAATTTTCACAATACGGAGCTTTTATATCTTATAAGGCTCATGAAACTTGCATAGACGGACAGGAAGACCCAATAAGAATTACTCCAGCTTGTTGCTGTGTTACTCTCATTGATATAGCCTATTGATATATTGATATATGACTTCGTACCCCGTTCCGCCTAGTTTGTATCCCTGTTTTCGAGAGTTTAAAGGAGAGGAGTCGAGAATGTGGGGAGAATTGTCAGTAATAAGTTGCATAGAGATAGCTGTAAGAGGTCAAGTAATTCGGAAATTCGCATAGAAAAGTAGGAAGGAGTAAATCGCAAGAACACTATTAATACGCTTGTTTATTTCTGCCGAAAATATCGAAGAAGAACGCAAAAGTATTTACGCCTATTGTTATTTCGCATTATTGGAGTTTATGGATGCAGTTCAAATGGATATTTTCTCTTCGTTAACTTCTGCCGTGATTTCACCGCTTTACTAGGTTGGTCGCGTGAAGCGTTATAGTGTTGTTTACTATAAACGTGTGGCCTATCTAGCGCAATGTTCCACATAGACAATCGGAAAAAGAAAAACACAATTTCTTGACAATATAAGCAGAAAGAACGGAAACAAAATATTTAATCTATAGGAAAAGTAAAGGGAGAAGAATTGGAGGTTGAAAGAGAAAATTATACATGGATAGCCTAAACACCTTTGCAACAAATAAAAAAGTAACCAGCACCAAACTTATTCACCTAATTGAAAACAGAGAAGACTGGAGAACCTTTACTGTCGATGTCAATACCAGGTCTGATACTTCAAAATAGGAAGAAGCTCTGCTTGCGATCTCCTCCCTACCGTCTGAATTACAACTCTTATCATGTTCAATTGCAACAGCTTTGCTTGAAGTGGTCGTCTTATGTGTTATGTCTCATGAAGCTTGCGTCACTTAAGCATTATTGTGGTAAGCTTTGAGAGAAACACCGCTTTTGCTGAGGTGAAAGAAGTTCCCAAGATTTTTTCAAATTTCAGAGTTGTTATTTTACTTTTTCATCTTGGGTGGAGAAAATTGGCCTTTACAAAGATAAGCTCTAGAAATTTTTCGAAGGGAGTTTGACTCTACCAACGATGAGGCTAAAATGCAGTGTTCAGGGTAGTAGAAACGCCAAAAATCTCCAAAAAATAGGTTCTCACCTTCCGACGGGAAGCTAGCATGTTCCAAAGAGGGAGCTATAGCCTCTTAGCAATCCTCTTACACCACCCATGGCCTTTACTGAGGAATTGTCAATCCCAAATTTTGTAGTTGTGTGTTACTTGCATAGTATTTTATAATAGAGTTCTGCTGACCCTTTACCTCAGAACAAGCTACCCAAATTCATGTGTTCCCTATCACAAAGCTTTCAGGTTCTTATGTTGTACATCAACTCTCACATAAATGTTTGGGCTCCTGACCTTACAAAAAGATTAAAGACTTACCAAAGGCGAGCAGCTTGTACTGAAGGCCTTCCTTACTTTTGCACACTCTTCCAAGTTCATTTGCTTTTCAATGTACAATATAAGTAATGCTTGTTGTAGCGAAGCATTTGCTTCGGCATTTTCATAGACACGTGTAAAAGTTTCTGACATCAATGCTATATATAAATTGATGCACACAACAGAAACTAGGGCATAATATGTACCAACAATAATCATTGACAACTGTCTATCGTAGCGAACCATTGCAGTGAATGGAATATCTGCTGTCACGGTCATTAGCCAACCAATATAAGCCTGAAAGAAACTATTGAATCTAGTTCATTTGTAAACAAAAATGCACAAATAGATAAGCTGTCATAATTCAACATTACAATTCACAAGATAATGATTACAATTGAGCTTCAACTATGGAAAGGCAGGGTTTGTGTGCAAGCATTAAAAGAACATAAGAAAGTATTGTGAACAGCATCGAAATAGGATGAACATAATATGACATAGTCTCAATGGGATCACCATTTGCACAATTAGCAGTTGATCTTTTCATGGGGTATCGTGAAGAGCTGCCTTCAAGATTGCAATAGCTGTAGATTGTCTTTCTACGGGAGATATGTCGAAGATGTTGGAAATACAGTCTAACCAGATTGTACTTGACTGCTCCTTGATTAATCCCTAAATTATATTTGAGAAGGCAGTGGTAATCTATACGGGTTTCTACTGCCCATTCATGTACTTGTGTCTACTACCCCATTGATGCTTCCTACATATATATTTTTACACATCAAGAACCTTCTTCAAGGTATTCAGCCAAACACATTTCATTGCAATACCAAACCCTGAAGAAGTAATATTTCATAAAATGGATCTGTATCTGAGACCTGTTGATAAATAAATCGAAAGGTGCATTGGAACTGAAATCAGTGGGCAGTTATATGAAAATCCTATCAAAAAAATAACGGGATGCTACAACGTACGTGAAATAATCCTTATAAACTAAAGATAACAAATAACTCACAATATCTCCGAAGCTTTCAAATTTTTGGCCATTATTAGTTGAAACTTTTTCAATGTTTGCTGCATTTTCCTTTCCACCAAATATTACCCAAAGGATACAGACGTATGGGATAAAGAACTCAAAGAAAAGGAATGCAAATTTCAACGTTGCACCAAGCACATGACCTGAAAAATGTCAACAATGAGTCACTTCATGCAAAAAACAGAGAAGTTGTAGAATACAAAAAAACCAGAGTCATTGGAGAGGAACTGAAGCAAGATTTTAGGCCTACGAGTGTCATACATCTTGAATTAGTATAACAACAAGATTGCAAAGAACAAGTATCATACCAAGCAACACAATGAAGGCGGATAGGAATGTAAATGCTCTACACATTTTCATTAGTCTCAAGCATATCATCATAACGCTGATGCTTAAAACTATGGAGAAGGCTTTCCAGGCTACTTTGTCCATCGGATTGAGTTCATAGTACACCTATTGATAATAAATTTGAAATTAGTTTCGATTATTTCAAGATAACATTACAAATTCTGCATGACATGAGTAACAGGAATTTAATAGTAAGGTAATCGATACATTCACTTTCACATATGCATCTTCAAGTTCTGTCCTACCACCTAGAGTTAGTTTTTCGCTTTTTTCGCTTTTGTCACAAGCACATTGCGGGCAATGGTATTCTGATCCCCTCTTGTTAGTAAAAATTTTAATAGCAGTACATCTTTTATTAATCAGTTCTTGATTTAACAGCCCTAGATTGTCCGGCTGTGTCTATTCTTATATAACGGAAACTAAACTTATTGAACATTTCCCAATTTCGCAAATATCAACCATACAAATGTTTGACGATTACCGAACTTTGCTCCGTAACCGGTCAAAGTCTATGCTAGCGGTTGGGTCCACATTATGTTCCCTCCGTGACTTGGTGTTGGAGAGACGACAGTGGGGACTACATCTTGGCTGATGAAAGGAACTCATTTTTCAAGTCTTAGAACTTTGATGAGAATTTTACGTCGATGTGATAAAAACGTTATCTATTTGCTATAGTTTTCTTGTGCTCCGATGTCCAAAGGCGTGCATTTGAATTTTGGTTTATCCGGCCCTCTTTTAAAAAAGCCGTATCCGGCAGTAGCTGGATAATCGTGGAAGTGCTGTAACAAGAAAATCTGTCAATGTTACCATTTCTCAATACTTGTTTACGAAGCTGAGAAATGGCCTTTTGTCTGTGCTCATGTAGCATAGTTAAAAATTTGGAAAGGGATCTATAACTCTAAAAGCGAAGAATATAACTTTCAGGAATACGTATTGGCAACGAAATTGAAAGGTGTACTAAATTTCATTAAAATCTGAAGAAATAAAGTCTGATCACTTAATTGAATTGATATCGACTGGCCCAAAATTCATAAAAATTTTAAGTTCTCAAAGCTTGCTATTAGCTCATGATCGTCTCGAGCTATAGATCTTTTGGGTTTATCTGGCAATGCTACTATACAGTCAAAAAAGTCAAGGTTGACTAAGGAAGAAACTAAAGGTAGCAGTGTCACATGTCTGATCACATTTGTACAAAAAGTATATGCGAATTATTTAACGAAACCAAATACGTTTAAAGTTTCCAAGAACTTGAGCTTTGCTATTGCTTTAAAAGCTCATTGTACCATACATTCATTCTATGGAATTCTCAGAGCTTAAGTTTCAGAGCCTTTTTTGATATCTGGATGAAGAAGTAATGCAGGGGTCTTCAGATAGGTTTCACACCTGTTGGTAATATATTCTAATACACATTAAGTCATGCAAACTTTTTCTCTAGAGGCAATTTTACTTTATCAAAATAGAGAAATTACTTCCCTTTCGCTGTTGACCTTTGAAGGCCTGCAATGTCTTCTTTCTATACTTCAGGTCCTGAAAGTTCTCCTACTTAGTGCAAAAGATTTTAAGAAAGAATGCTGCAGCAGGCTAATTGCTTAGCAACACCCAAGCTTGCTTTGAAATGGTGCATGCAACTAAAGTAACTCGAGCAAATATTGATCCCTAGAACAAACAGCTACAGTTCGTTGGTTGAATGAGAAATTTTTTTCATGTATATCAAATCAATTATCAGAAAACTAGCATGTCCGATTATGTCACTTTAGAAGACACGCATCACATAATAGGTTGATGACGTAGTACACAAGGGCAAGCATCTGAAGCACTGGTTCCCAAGTTTATTTACTTCAGTACCCCTAACAAAATCTAGCTCTGACCTCTCACCCTCTAAAGCACATGCGTTGCTTAAGCGCACTGAAAACAAATAGATTGTGGCGAATTCTGAAAATTTTAACAATGCACAACGGTGGAATGTGGAACAAGGTGCTTTAGATGCAACGTCATAAAATTAATGTTAATAAGTTACAACCATGCTCGTATTGTCAAAGATAGAGATACGATACTTGAGTTTAATCATATTATCAAGTAATGAAAAAATAACAAGATCTCAATAATTATGTAGAGGTGCAAAATACATCATAGCAATGCAATGCAAAATTCTTTAACAGTAAGGTCAGCACATTTTGAAAGGAAAGTCAATAAAAAATTTTTACGGGTGTGCCCATTAGCATGAATAACGGTTTGAACGAAGGGTTACAGTCCCTTTAGCCTACCACAAATCATCACAAATCAATAAACCATACTCCTGTCATTAGCGTGGACACTACTCGCACCCCCTACAATGATGTTCCGTACAGCTAAAAGCATGCAAGGACCCCTTGCTGAGTATTAATCGTCTAGGCTCTGAGGCATCTTAAACTTACAAGCCCTATTTTCTATGAGGGATACTCTTTAGATTCATGGCAATTCATAGCTTGAAAGCTGTCAATTAAAAAGCAAACTGAAAGCAATTGAAGGTGAATCTAAGAGCAATACCCAACCTCTGCAGCTGCTGTTGCTAGCACACTACCATGACACATCCATTCATAAATGCTCCATAGTATGTTGCGTGAATGTGTTCCACGGAATTTCCAAACTCTTTGTATTTCACTTTCAATATATTTTCTTTCATCTGGCCATTTAGGATGGCAATGCTCTAATTCATCTTCCAGATTTCTTGCCATCCACTCTTTCCATTGGCTGTCTATCCGATGCATATTGCGTGACGTCATAGCTTCCTAGGGCATAGTTTGAGAGCCTTGTTGAAACACATATATTTGCTGTTGTACTAATTGTTAGAATTATGTTCAATAAGTTGCATAAAATTAATGGAGCTTTTAACCTCTATTATTTCTACTACAATGAGTGCACCTAAACTGTTTATTAAACTATTCAAAGTATTTCTCTAGGTTTTGAAGGCTGATATCTTTAAGATCGAGAGCTGATTTTCAGCTTTATTTGCAAAACATGAAATGTTGTATAATTTAAAAAATCGATACCTTGATAGCAAAGTACGTGCTCATCATCAGAAAAATTGCTTCTAACACAATTCTCCAAGCCTGGTTTGATACTGGGGTGTGGAATTGGCCATCTCTGGGTACAAGAATTGCTAGGACAAGCCATATCGAAGTGAAGAACAAGTTGACAATCAATTCTATCCATGAATACTTTCTAGCAAATAGATTCCATTTCACATTTATCAGCTTCTGAATTACTGGATGCATCACTAATTCCGTCTCTTTGTATACTACAATCATCTAGAAAAGTGTACAAGACATGTATGTATATATTGGCATGGCTGTAGCTTAATAGTAACTAGTCCAAAATTGCCAGGTAAAGAATTGAGTAGAATGCATCATCACCTATAATGTAGTTTATGTGCTACAAGCAGAGAGATCTACCAAAGTACATTTTAATGGTAGTGGCACTGATATGCAGAGTCACATTTATGCTTAGAGATTCAAAAATAACGAAAATATTTAGAAAAAGAAAGGGCTCCACCTCAAGAGCTGTTTTTGCATTATTCTGGCCCAATTCCTTTTCATCCTTGCCACTTTCAAGCTGATTCAAATAATAATATTTTCTTCTCAAGGCTTTGTCATCAATATAAAACTGGGATAGTGCTGCATAGGCAACATTAGGCATTTTTTCAACCATGTGTGCCATGGCAGAGTTCCCTTTACCATCATATACGCCTGCAGGAGCGTCAAAGTCAAGGAGTGTCATGGCTGCTTGAGCACGACCTACAAAATCCAATCGCAACTTGAACCGTTATAAATACTAAAAAGCAACTTTCTATCAGCAAAATAAATAATTTAATCAACTTTACTATAGAGCTGGATGCTTAATAAAACGCGAATTAACCCACATGAAAAATTTCCTCACAAGCTATCTTTTATTGGGATACACTGTCCCAGCCAACTATTGTACTTCCCTTCATATCTTGAAAGCCAAGAGCGCTGTTCTATGGAAATTTACTATTTTACATACTTTGAGATACTAAATGCAATCAGCTGCACACTCCTTTCAGTAGATACTGACAAAATGCCTTTTATAGAAGAGGATACAGATCCAAGCCATCTGCTCCACTTCCTTTCATAACTTGGAAGCCAAATCTACTATTCCATCCAGTGGCAGCGCGTGGAAAATCTGCTGGATAGGGCTACTAGAAGACTTGATGGGATATTTAGCATACCCAAGTTTTCTACATGCCCAATCCAGATAACTTTTGCTCTTTAATATTCAAGGCTTATTGCGATTTTCAAGGCTAACAGGGGAGCAGGAGAAGATACTTTGCCAAACCAAGAACTTGCGTTGAATTTGTTGTTTTATGGCTTCTTCATGATCCTCGTTCAATAGTAAAGATATCCCAATATTTGGGCAGGGCCTGATCATTTCACTTCAAGTTTATCTTGTGCTGAAAACAAATTGACGGTTATGCTAAGAGGGTATATTCTGTCTTCACTTCAATGAAAGTGAGTGAATATGCTAAGTGCAGCTTATCACACCATAAAAGTAATAACGAAATACTTGATATATCGTAGATCCCAAATATAAGCCCCCAAATATAGGCCCCCTTCTAAACTAACCTAATTGTCCTTCCAAGTTTAAGCGCCCCGAATATAAGTGTGTATGGTTGCAATGAACAAGAACAGAGCGTATACAGAGCCTTTGTGTTTGCTTTTACTCTTTTGTGAAGTTTTACGCTTTACTTGTTGTTATTAGTCTCTGTGATTGGACTCCAGATGGCAAGTTTCTTGGCAAGCAATTTTTCATTATTTTTATTTTTAATTCCTTAAACATGGTGGCCCCTTAGATACAAAGATCTTTAACAGGGGACCATGTGAAGAAACTAATACATAAAATCTTTGGTACATGCGTATATGCTAAATAAAAATCTTTACAACCTTGAGTAAGAATAAAGTCAAAAATGAAAAGAAAACAAACAAATTAACATGAATGTTTCTTACTGTTCTACAAGCATGGCTTTTGGTTTCATCTTAACTGATTGGAAACTACTAGCTTTTTTACAATCGTTAGGTAACAAATTCCAAACTATAGCCCCCCTGTATGCAAAACAGTCATGCTCATGCTTTCTTTTTAGTAGTGGTTTTCTTATATTTAATTTCGAATTGCAAATAAATCTATTTGCTACAGAGGATACCCTATTGGAAAGGGTAGTAAGATAAATTGAGGCTTGTTTTCTTACAGCTTTATAGACCATCTTTGCAGATTCTCGATGGACCATTTCATTGACAGTAGGCAATCCAAGACTTTTGAGAATCGGCTCAACTGGTGCGTCATACGGACATTTGCTATTATGCTCAAAGATCTATTTTGTAGCCTTTGAAGAATTCTGCATGTGTTAACCCCAAATTTGTTCCAAAAAGAACAGTAAAACCTTGAATGTGGTTCGACCAGTCCCCAACAAAGCAATATTAACGTTTCTGTTGGGAGGAACTTTCTTGCAAGTTTAATCATTCCTATAGCTCGAGAGACATTAAACGACACTGCCGCTACATGTTCTTTCCATTTTAATTGGTTATCAATTTGAGTACACAAATATTTACCGCATGTCTTTTCCTCAATAAATTCTTCCGTTATTTGAAACTCTTCCTTAAGTAGTTCTCCATCAGCATGGATATAGGTTTTAGTGACAGCATTTAGTGTCAGCTTATTACTGTGAATGGCTATTTTCTAAGAGTTTCTCGTTCATAGTTCATAACAGTGGATATATCACCAACATTCTTAGCGGAGTATGCCAGACTAGCATCGTTAGCGTACATCATAATCTTGGAGCATTTAAGTGCGTATGGCATATCATTTATGTAGAGAAGAAACAAAAGAGGTCCAAGACATGGCCCCAGGGGACACCACACCTTATATATTCAATATTATATGATTATCCATTAACCTTACAGCATTGTCATCTATTGTTTAGATACGAGCAGAATCACTTTAGCTCAGTATTTTTAATTCCGTGATGGCTGAGCTTTGTATGAGAATTTCATGGTACACTGTATTAAAAGCCTTTTTGAGGTCAACAAACACAATACCAGTACATTTACCTTCATCTAGATTGCAATACCAACAATTTTTGTTGGATAAGAGGTACCTGACTACTGAATGGAGAAATCGAAAGCTTGACTGGTACTCATAGATGAGTTCGTTTTCATTAAGATAACTGTGTAAGTGATCAGAGACTAATTTCTCGAAAAGGCGTGAAAGGACTCGTAAAACTGATATAGCCTATACTTTGATTGCTCATCAGCTGAGCCTTCCTTGAATATAGGTGCAACCATTGCAAATTTCCAGCTATCAAGGAAAGTTCCATTGAGAAGTGAGCAGTTAAAAAGGTATGACAGAGGTCTTGCAAGTAATGATATTGCAATCTTTATAGAAAAGCTAGAAGTACCATCTAACCCTGACCCATGAGATTTTTTAATAGTGGAGCAAACGTTGATGCTATATACGCCAGTTGTAAGAGGGTTCTGCCCATATGGTATTTTAGCTTTTAGGTTTTCCCCTACACTGCAGAAATAAGTTTTCATAATGTTAAGGATTACTTTCTTGTCAGTAAATACATTACCTTTAACTTTTATTGAATTTATCTTTGTGGTTTTAGATGCTTTATTTAAAATTTCATTTAAAATTTTCCAAGTTTGTTTTATATTGCAAACATTTTCCTGGATCATGTTAGAATAGTAGTATTTTTTTCGAGTTCAACTTCTTTCTAACATGCCTATGTGATGCCATTAGATATTTTGATTTTGATTAATAGCTGCCTTTTTTAAGCTTATCTCTAGTTTTTCTTAGTTTATAGAAATCTGAAGTTAAGCAAGGACAGTATGTCTGTGAGAATCTTCGCTGTTGAAGAGAAGTATGTCTTTCATTTAATAGCGAAAGTGCTTGAATCAATTTTTCAACACTTTGTCAAAGGTCCCTCAGGATCTTACAATTATATCCCATGCCTATTTGAAACATCTCTCAAACAATTTGGCGATCAAAATTTTTAAGTTTTCAACAAAGTACAAGTTTGTGGTCCTTTTTAATAGTCCCACGAAATTCTTGAGAGCAAGAAACAACTTAATGATTACTAAAAGTTGTTTTTATATCTCCAGATTTGAGTATGTTCTGTTGATTTCTTACAGCAATATGGTCTATTAAGGTTGAAGTAGTAGGTGTAACTCTTCTAGCTTCTTTAATTACTTGAGAACATCCGAATAATTGCTATATAATTCTAAGATGTTCTACACAACTAGGAGGAGCAGGCCTTTCTATGACATCACAATTATTATCCCCAAACATTATGGTTCCTTGCCCTCGCTATCAATAAAAGCCAAAACTCTTTCAAGTCGATGGAAGCTATCTATGTGAGCATTAGGTGGTATAAACCAGGAAATTATATAAAACGGCTCACTTCACAAAGGTTGCACCTCTATGCAAATAAGTTCTAAATCATGAATCGTTAAATCACTACGTACATTATATTTAATACCTTTTACCTTTTACGTACATGGCTACTCCACCTCAATGTCTGTTACAATCATATCTTCTCAGTGAGTACCCATGGATTGAAATTATTGCATTTCCAATGTTACTATCTAATTTAGTTTTATTAATTGCCAGTATGTGTATACCTTCTTCAATAAGAAGTAGCTTCAGCTCCTCAAGACTTCTAATCAATCCATTCACATTAAGAGAAGAGATCAACACCCCCTTTTGGGCTAATGGAGACGAAGAGATGGATGTACCATTTTCTTCGGTGGTACTAGTATCAATGGGACCTTAGTTTTTCAATTATGCTCTTAGCCAATTGTGTGTTACCAAAAAAGTGAAGATGGAATCCTCTTTTTCCGAGTAAATCGAAAGTTATATTTTGTTGAGGTAGATTATAGCAAGCCATGCTCTTCAGAAATTTATTAAACTCATCAATTCTGCTGTTAATGCTCTTTTTGTCAGCTCATCGCAGTACCTCAGATATAACAATGTCACACTCAGGAAGGCATCCGTAGATGTAACCAGTCAGTGCCTTAATTTTAGCCAGAGTTTCTTGTGATGTTGAATGCTCAATATCATTAGCTCCAAATATTAACATGATTGTTCTGGCCCCTTTTTAAGTAATGGCTGAAAGTAGTAAAACATATCTACTACAGTGTCTCCTGCAAAGCTTCTAACCTGTGTATTAAAAGCCTTGTTTGATGTTCGCTCATTAAAGTTCGAGAGCATGCTATCACCTGTAATCAATGCAGTGTTCTTGGGCCATAAACCCTCGTATAGGAAACCAGACTTTTCCATATCATCGTAAGCTTCCCAGAAGCATAGTCGATTCTCTGCTGGGGCACGTCCCCGTCGCTTACGACGATATGGAAACTAGGCTTAAGCCAATCAACTGGGAGCACCTATTGTAAATTAGTAAGGTAATTATTAACCAATGCAAAAGGAGAAAATTGATTCATTTTCAAAGTTGACTTGAATTTTGTTGCGCACTCAGGATTGTGTCCCAAAAGAATGCGAAAGGCTTTACTGCTCTGTAATGAAGAAGCAGCGTGAGATCACTGGCAAAACGCGAACAGATCAAAGATTTGCTAGATCTTTTAGTATTCGAGTTATACTCTGCAATAACATAAGGTTCCACAGGAACATGACCTTGCGTTCTTCGTGACGTAACAAGCAAAGAGAAGATCAAATTGAAATAATGGAGAGGGAATCTTGCTGTATCTAGCTTTAGTTTTGAAGTAAGAAATTTCTTCTTCTACAATCCATGATTGGGCACTGCCTCTCTTGCCCCAATAGGCACACTGCCAGTGATTCTATCTAAAGTTAGTACTTGTACAAAGTGCGGCAAGCTGCTTTTCCATTGCAGAAAAAAGCCTAAAAGCTATTTTTAGACTAGGTTGATCTGTCCCAACCCTCTATGGGACATTCGCCTAAGTTATAATGTGTTTTATGTAAAATACTGAAAACTAATACTACTACATAATAAGGATTACTGAAGTCGGTAAAAGCACTATACTTCCATAAATAGCTCCTGTCCTCTACGGTAAATTCATGTATACTCCATTTCATCATATGAAGGTCAATTGCCAACTAGCTAAGGAGTATTATTGCTATAACTTTTGAAATGATAAGCTCGGTGAAAAGCGCCATAATTCAGTTGCTTACAAAAATGCTTTAGATGGGACTGTTCTCGTATCCGATATCGTATAACTAAAGATAATAGAAAGTACAACTGGATTGGCAACTGATGCGGCAAACGATAGCGCTCCTTTGTCTCGATTCCCCCTGCGTTGCCTTCCCCTTTGTCTGTGCTTTGACAATGCAAGCCATGTTTCCTATATAGAGCTCCGAGAGGAAAATGAGTTAAATAGAGAGCGTCTTGGACGAAGATTTTACCCATTTTCGAGCAGATAAAACTTCAATGTGTACTCCCAACATTAATTCCAAAAGATAGCTTGACCCATCAAAAACATAAGGAAGAAGACCAACAGCCAGGAATGGAAAATTCAGAGACACATTTCGATACTGAGGGGCCGCTAGACCTCCGACGATGCCGGTTGAATGATACTTGAAGCAAGTACGCAAAGGCAAGCCAGTTTGTGCTGGTTTTTGAGGAATACAGAAAGCAATGTCAGTCCATGATTAATGATAAACACATGGTACATTCTTTAGCAAATAAATTCATGGATTATCAACAGATTTTATATCATAGTTTATGCAATACTCTATGTATGCCTGAACTAAAATTAAGGCAATTTCAACACAAATTGAACTCGAAGAGGATGCTCTATATTTATCTAGTTCTTTGCTAAGTAATCTGACATACCAATTATTACTTATTTGATTATTTAAGCAATGGTACTCTGATAGTGTTGGTTAAGTGATGGCTCCTAGGCATAATAACTAGTACATATACATTCATGTTTATCAGAAGAAGCGAGCAAATGAATGAACTTGATCGTGAAGGAATCCGCAAGTATAAAGAAAATAGGGATAACGCTTGACCAACAAAGTCAATTAAGATATTGAAAGGAAACTTCTATTACAGAGCATCAACCAATGAAGGGTAGGAGGTTTGAAAGACAGTTGCAGCTCTTTGAGATGACTTTACATTTGATTGCCTTTTAAAAGCCCATTTAGAATGAAAAAACTTAGTGCTATTTGGGGCTGCAACCCTGCAGTAAACAAGCATTTACCAACAAAGTTTTGGTGAATGCCAAAGATATAAGTTCATCTAACCCAAGAACATAGGAAGCATGTAAAATGTGGGGGGCACATGCATTCAAGGGGGCACCCTCAACTGTAAAAGAGGGCAAGTATGTAAGTTACATAGTTGCCCTTTTTACAGTTACATTGTACCCTAAAAGGAGGCACTTTATATGCAAATGTGTGAAAAGTGGGGGCATATGCCCTCTGTGCCCCCCAGTTCCTATGTCCATGATCTAACCCATTATCATCACATACTTTTAAGGGGAACTTTGAAGAAAAATCAAGTTCACTGATCCTAAGCCGGAAATAACAAATGCACTAGCAAACTTGAGACAATGGGAACGCATCATGCCCTTTTGAATTTTCCGGCTTGCCAATCCAGTTTTACTCTCTATTATCTTTGGTATAACCAAGAGGGTGCTAAAGCTACTGCCAATGTTACTGTTATGAAGTGCTACGCAAACAGAGGCCCAGTAAATCCTGCTTTCCCCAAATTAAGCAACCACAGTTATATATACTTTCCATTGCAACATTTATAAAGATCCTAGCAAAGACTATTGTAATCTCCATGGACTTTCAATTTTGAGAAATGGTTTAACAGAATGTTTAAAAGGAAGTTTATTCGAGCAACGATCCCTCAAACTGTACGAAATGTAGACTGGACAATGCCCATTATTTGCCAGCTCAATAATGACGAACAGCTGACTTGTACTAATAAAAGCATGCAAAGAGATAAGCATGATGGTTCTATTGCGTTTGTTGAAGCTCTTCAAAATCAAACAACTATGTATTGCCAAATGGGCTAGCGATAGAGAGATTTAAGTCAGTAGGCCTGTCACTCTAAGAATCATTTGCTTTACATGACGCAAAATTTCATAAATCATTTAGAAGTAGTTGCGATAGACATTATAAAGCAGCAATGAAAAGAATACAAACATTTGAAAAAGATGATGTCCTGGTCACATTTTCATCTCATTTATGAATTAAAATTACTGCTGAGCCATTGTTATAGACATTACCGTCTCTATACACCAATATCACGTTATGCAAATGAGGTAAACAATCTAAGCAAAACTCCTCCTAAACCGGTCGCCCTAACGGCCCCCAATTTGTTCCTGGCCCTCTCTGCTTCCTCTATTTGCTACATATTTGGCTTTTTTGTCTTTTCGGTGATTTTTTCTCGAGAAAACGACTTTCTTTTTTTGACGCTACTGCTCGACATGTCATATGTCAGATAGAGTAAGAGAGCCTTTAAGAGTATCAAAGTAAGGGGGCCGAGTCATCTTCTTTAGCTGTATGACATTGAGTTGTATACTCCGTTGTTCTATTTGTTGTGGCGTTTATTCGAAGAACTATTCCTGCCGCTGGTACTATATACAAAGGCAAGTTATTTCCTGATAACTTAAATTCTTTGGCTAGCCTTTCCTTGCATTCTGCTTAGATTTTGTGCACTACATATATTATTGCCGTAATAATCTAAACGGGTTTGCTGTTGACCTGTTGCCATTTTATATTTCCGTTGGCTCTAACTTGTGGTATTAAATCTCTGCCTTCCCTGATCTGATGTTTCCAAACACACTAATGAGTTTGTTGTATACCTAGGCCAAACTTTTACCGACATTATTGCTTATTCTGATTTCTAACACAAAGGAAAGTGGGGGGGGGGGGGG
>WIPJ01001318.1:59725-78790 GCA_018155075.1 Cassiopea andromeda | reverse complement strand
ACCGTTTCGGTTTGACGTCACGATACGCATTACTAAGGGCAACGCCAGTGATTGAGGTGAAAACAATCGAAGGCAACTGTGATTACAGTAGGGAACTCGTGTATCACGTTCGCTATTTTAGCCTATAAATGGCGCACGATTACGCAAATGCTCTTGAAAGTGAAGCATGAAAACGTTATCTATAGAAAATTGATGCTGTTCACCTGAAAGACTGTCCATATTGACTGCCTGCAGACGCTGTGTTGAACGAAGCAAAACACTGGCCTAATATTCAGTTTCATGAAATTTATAAGTATTTCATAAATACACCTGAGAGGTAGCTTTTGATGCATTTCACCAAGACCTTGATTGCTCTGTTTGCATAATTCAGAATTCTCCTTCGTTCTAATACATTAGAAAGGGGCTCGTAAAATACCAAGATGCATTCCATGCACTTAGGCCCGAATATCTTTGACACATGTACACCAAACTTTTTCTTCAGTGCTTTGTATGCAAAATAAAGGAATGAAATTCAAGCATTTGAGCATTCTTGAGTAGTTTCTTGAGTAATTGACTATCGCTCAAAATAGACGGTGCATAAACAGAATAATCGAGATCTTTATATGGCGGACCTAAATAAGATAACAGCACGTGTTGCAATCGCCAAGGTGTTAACAAAATAAATAGAATTGCAATGTAAGAAATAGAAAATAGAATGAAGAATATTGAGAATCCGGGCCACGTCAATGTGACAATTTCACAAACAAGTGGTTGGGAGGGGTTTTAGAAGAATCTCAGAGGGTTTTGGGTTAGGATTTGGAATAACATCCCCATCTAATCTTCTCTTTCTCCGGGTGTGGAAACCTATAATAACTCAGTTCAACTTTCTGCCTCAGGATGTGAGTCATAAAGTCAATTGTAACAAAACTTTTCGGCAGGATTTGCAATAAATAATAACAAATTCGCTAAGATCGGTCGTGAATGAGACGTCCACATAAGATTGTTTTCACCTTGCTGCTCTGCAAACTGCGGTGGCGAATTGAAACAGTCTAGTACAAAGTGCTAAGTTCAGCAAATTTGATGTGCATTATAATTACCAGATTTTAGATATTCCCAGGTATTTGAATTCTTCCCAATTTAGCTTAAGCGAAACGTTTACTGGTAAGGGGTAACAAATATAGGGGAGGGGTACTCATGTTTCAGGCTCTAGCCTGGGGGAAATTATCAGGCTTTGCAGTGCATTTTTATTTGTTGTAGATATTGTCTTAAATTTTTTACTATAGCTTCTAAGTTTAAATATACTGTGAATTGGTCGACATGCTTTTTGAATAATGCCCATAAATTTAATAGTTCACTACTAATTCATTCGCCACTTTATAGCAAACAAATTTTAGCCTTAGTAGCAAAGGTTGCAATTATCATTTATGGGGTGAGGGTCATTTGAGGCTTATCATTAAGTTTCTTGCCTACAGAAGTATTTCTATGAACTTTTTTCCTTGCTGCCAGAGATACAAAAAGCAGGATTGTGTTGCTAAAGTACAATCTCTCATGAATGCTTTCTCTAAGCTCTAAGGTGGCTATTGCTGCAATAAATCTGAAGTGTGAAGTTTGCTTGATAATAGCATGCTATTAATTACATAAATACATCTGTAGTTTGACATTTGCTTGATAATAGCATGCCATTAGATACGTAAATAGGATCCAAGTTTTTTAGTTAAGTGTCAGAAGTATTATTTCGGAGAGCTTATTAAACATTTTGTATTTTACCCAGATGAAAGGAGTACTGCTGGTGGCTTATTGTACCACATATCTGATTTTTCCATTTAAAAATTTATTTCTTTTAATTAGGAAGAGAAAGCTTTTTTATAGGTAGCCCAGGTGGTTTATCATTTTTATCATGGGGTCTATTACATGGTTTGTTGTCGTTTTCTTACTTAAAATATCTTCTTTAAATAATTATTAGGCTCTCTCCAGAAAAGGTGAGCAGGACTTTCCATGAACAATGGATCGTTGTGTGCCCTATTGCCAGTCTTGGTAGCACTTTTATGTGCTTTGTAATACTGAAATAGTTTTGCACGCTTTTAAAGTATTGTTAATGAGAATTTGCTCTTGGTATGAGAAGCTATCTCACTTCATCATTCATTGCTTGGTAGGGAACTACAATTTTCAACTGTTTAGCTGCGAGCTCTTGAATGACCCAAAGCAAAAATGTGGGGTTGATAGGTACAGTGGCTGAATACTATACACAATGTTGAACCTGTCATTTATTTGTCAACAGGATGGCAACACATAATGTTTCCTTTGCCAAAAAAGTGCTTTCTCTGCCTATTTCTATGATGAGATCAAGGACACAGTAGAATATCATAATCACATTAGTGCGTAATCATCTGTACAGCAAAAAGTGACAGTTGGGACTGTGGATGCTTTATTCTGTTGAGGACTTGGTCTCTAAGAACAATTCAGTGTCTACCATGGTCCTGGCTGTTATGCAAATGGACATGACAGAAATCCATTTCAAAATCAATGCAGAATGATCTATACTGCTAAATGTAATGGACAGAACTGTTGTGTTGTATTCTCTGGCAGAGTGATATTTGAAGCTATATTTTTTCATATGTCCCTGTACTCAGTGCTTCTCAATTATTTTTTGCAAAGCCCCCTAGAAAAAAATAAACTGTTTTTCGTGCCCCTGCTCATTGTAAACAATTTTAATATCTATAAAAATTTAATGAGTATACCTGCTACCTGGGGTCATATGAGATAGCTTTAGCATTGCACCTCACCCCCATTATATCAGAAACATTGGTGCAGCCCACTTACATTTTTGGATTATATAATAGAGCATAGCTCTATTGGCTGCCAAGTGGATTTTATCTTCCATGACAGTTTTCATCATTTTCTGGCTGTCCTCCAAGTCTATGGTATCAGTTAAGTCCCAGGTGCAGTCATTATTGTTAAGATAAGGCCCAGTTATGTTTGCTCAATTCTGCGCTTGGTTTTCAGCAACAGTAGCATCATATGACCTCTTTTTCTTGGGGATGTAAAGTAACAATTAGCTGATAAAAAGAATGAAGGAAATGTGGAACCGTGTAGCATAGCGCTGGTTTGCGATCATTTTTTAACTATCATTTCTCGCAAATTTTATCAAAAATTTTGCTTTGCATTTCAACTACACCCCTCAAGGGGTTACATGGTCCTTCACAGCGACATGTGATTTCATAAATCCATCCACGCAAGTGGGGGCATTTCTTGTTTTTCCAAGGCTAATTTGCAGATTATGTCCCCATTCAGTGGGTAGAATAGCTATTATTGACACTAATATTGAGTTATAATGGCGCTACCTTTGACAAATGCTTTTAAACAAAGTACACCTGTACGTTTCAGGACGAATTTACTACATCCTCAGCTAAATTATTCGTAATTAGGGGTGTTTTATAACCTGAATTGGAAACAAACAAGTCACAGGACGTGCAAGCATGCAAGATGAAAGCAATGGGCACGTGAATTAGTTTAAAGTCAATATAAATGTAAAAAGGAGGAAATTGTATGTATAAGAAGACAAATGCAGGTAAAGACCGATTTCGATAAGTCTGATTATAGCTCTAAAGTTCAATTAATTCTGTTCAATTTTTGTAAATTTTTGAGAAACTAGATGCAGATGTAAATAATCCTACTAAACGTGAGGGCCAACTTGTTCAATTTCTTAGTGATGCACTTGTAAAGAAGCAGTCTATGCCTGAATCTGTTTATAGAGAACTTTGCCCTCAAGATAGCAAACCTGGCATTTTGTATGGAGTTCCTAAGTTCATAAGGCAGAATGTACTGCAATTATTTATATATTATTTATATCATCATTTCAGCAATTGGTGCATATAAGTAAGACTTGGCTAAGTCCTTGGTTCCTAATTTACATCCACTGGCAATTAGTGAGTATACGGTCCACAGTTTTCTCTTTTGCTAAGGAGATAATGATATGGCCAGATTTTATGTTTCCAGGCCGTTTGCTAATACTCCCTTGGATGATAAAGTTCATTTATTCAGGATGCCTCTTAAAGAAAACCGATACATTAATTTTTGATAATTGCTGCTTTAATAGATCTCATTTTGAGAAACTTCTCGAGCTTGCAGTCAAGGCTAATAACTTCATTTTTAATAACTCGCTGTACGAACAAAGAAATGGTGTAGCTATAGGTTCTCAATTGAGACCTTTGTTTTCTAAATATTTGTGTGTTCTTTAGAACTGAACTTTCTTTCTTACTACCTTCTCCATTTGAATTACTTCTTTGTCATAGATAGTCAGATGAAAATTTTTGACCTTTCAGAATAGTGTCAGGCTGAGCATCCTCTTTAACATCTGAATTCAACAACATCCATACAATTCAACTATTCATGAACTTGAGGATAATAAGTCATTGCTGTTCATTGATGGCTATGCACTTTGAAAATGGGTTTTCTACTATTCAACAATGTAAAAAAACCTTCATATGGTTATTTACGAAATTTGAAAGTTATTACCTATCCATTACAAGATTAACCTTATAGCTGCTCTGATTTATCGTGCGTATTGCATTTGCTAATTAACTTTCGTTAAACAGTTTGCAGTATTAAATGCTTCCTCAATACATTCATCCTCCTTTTCATCTTATACACTTGCGTTCGAAAAGTATTCTAGAACAAAATGGCTTCACAGCAGCAAGCATTTTAGTTAGGCATGCGTAAAGATATTCAATGGAACCTTATCTAATAATTTTGAATTAAAATGATTTGATGGGAAAGACATTTCACGCTATCGTTCGACAAATTTTGAGAATATAACCTATGGTTTCTTCCTGTACTTTATGAAAACAGTGTACAGAAAATGATGCCAAAAACACAATTATTGCTAAAAAAGGAACGATGAGCTGTAAAATAATTAAGGGAAAGTGGTATGTCATTTCGTAAAATTGTAGGACAGCTGAATTGCCATCTTTCTAATGCGCAAAAAATTTGTAATCAGTTTGTTTCCAGAGGTTCTATTGAGACAAAAGCAAGAACTGGGTGTTCAATTAAAATCAGTGAAAAGGTAGCGAGGATAGCTTTTTGTGCGGTAAAAGAGCTTAGGTTTGGAACTTTAAAAGCAAATTTGAATGAAGCTCGCTTATCTGATGTTTGCAGAACTGCAACCAAATATATCATCAGAAAGATAGTACATAGACATGTTTCTAAGCCTTAGAAGAAAATTAAAACATTTTATTTCAGCAAAAAACCGCGTTATCTTTCTTCAGCTGGTCCGATAACGTAGTGAATTGTTTATTGACGACTGGAAAAGTGTTTTATTACCAGACGAGTATTGTTTTAATTTAGGAAACGACTCAAGAACGTTAAGGTATAGATAACAACTTCGGAAGCAAATATTCCCAAGTTTTTCAACTGACTTTTAAAAATAGATTTGTTATGAGTTCGGCCTGTATTGAGCAAAATGGCGTTGGCAAACTTGTGCAATGTGATCACGGAATAAATTTCACATGTCAAAACTTCTTTGCTTCAAGAAAATGTTATCTGAAAGTATTAGTGACATCTACAGTAATCAAGAAAAAGCTTAAATTTTTCAGCATCCTAATGCAACTCTTCACCCAGCAGAATTAACCCAAAACGTTTTCCGACATGGGTACATTACTTCTCGAGTTTCCTGCTCAAAGCTCTTATCTCAGCACACTCGAAAATGTATGACTATTTATCAAACTAGCTCAGCAATGAAACACTATCTCCTCCGATAAATTTAGATAATTTCAAACTTGTAGATGAAGTTTTCTCTCCATTATGACAAAATTACATCCATCAACTTAATACTTCTATTCCAAGAAGGCTCGAGACTGTCAAAAAATATGCAGCTACCCATCAAAATATTGATTAAAGATATATTTTAATTGGATAGATACACGGGTATCTGCGGCTAACGCAGAAGGCGAGTAATCCCTATTGTCCATGTGTTACTTCCGCTTAACATTCATCGTTGTATGAAAGTTCCTCAGGACAGTTAATGTGGGAATCTCTAGGAGATTCAACCTGATTTGATATTCCTTCCCATCCCACCCTATACCTACCCTCACGGGTTCGTAATCATAACTCCTTTTAGTCAATTCCATTCCTGCCTTCTTGCTATCCCTTGGATAGGGGCCTACCCCTGCCCTCTCTTTATTATATCCACACCAGTGCCACTTCCAGCAGCACTTTGAATCATGGTATGGTCAGGAAGGTGGATCAGAGAACAATCTGAATACAGACAACTAGAACATGAGACTTTCAAACGATGAGAAGCATTGAACAAAGGACACTTATTACAGAAACGATGTCAGTCATGGCCATCCCTATGGTGGCACTTGCATTTTGATTGTACATAACTGTGTTTGTCTAGATGTAGTTAGTAGGTAATGCATGCTAGCAGACCTCTTTCACACTGCAACCAAGAAGTGTTGCCACGTCAGGGCCACCAGCTAGTCATGCATACGTTAGACAAGAATAGTCATGCATGCTAACAGAACCCTGTCACACTGCATCCAGAAAGTTTTGCAACGTCAGGGCCACCAGTTAGTTATACAGTTACATCAGCCAAGCTACCCCAACCCCTTTCACACTGCGACCAAGAAATGTTGCAACGTTAGAGCCACTGGATAGCTAGCTTCAATGGTAGAATGAAAATGAAATGACAAAACGAAATATTACAAACGATACAACCCCCAAGTACTGCCACATGCGTCGTCTCTCTTCTCACATTCTTCTGCAATGCACTGTTACAAGCTGCACTGAGTTAACAAAAGATTTTCGCGACAAAGTTTAACTTTCCGCATCTTCAAATTGTACTCTTTTCATTGGTCGTATTTTGATTTTCTATTGTCTTTGATTTATTGCTGTAGCTTGCATGAAATTTGCATAAACACATGCCTGGTTAGTCGTCCACCATTACATAATTTTTCGAAGCGGTGAAATACCTTCCTGGACACATATACTGCCATATTGACTTCAAGTTTGTTCCTCAATCAACTATAGTCTATTAGATTGGAAAACGAACTAAGAGTCAATAGGGGGTAAATTTTTTATCGAAAATTTTCCCATTCCAGAATGTGTCTCCATAGCCTTTGCTAAGTATTTTTTTGAGCACACTGAGCTAGGAAATAAATTCTTGCAGCCCTTCTTCTTTTAGAGAATAAATTTGCAAAAAAACAGGACTCACGCCACCCTCGATCATTCCTCTACATTTTCTAACAGTGAAAATTTCTTCGATCTGCTTATACACGAGAGTCTTCTTATACACAGCGACAGACTGTCACTTAATTTCAAATAGTTTTCTTATACTGCCCTTTTATGCTGTCCTGTGTTCAGATTGGTATGAGATCCACGGTTACCTATATTGGATTGCTGATGATGACTCCAGCCAAAGTTGAAGCGTTCAACACGGTTTAATGTCAGTACTAGCATTACTATCGCAATTAGGATTTATCGCTACCGTCCACAGTCATGACATACAGTGTCTATGCTGTTGTACTGTCTCTCATTATAGTCGTCCTTACCATAAATTTTGAATAATGTTAGTAATGACTTAGATTTACTTATTCATGAGAGCTTGTTTATTCTTAGGGATCAGCCCACGTAGACCGGGTTCTAATGAAAATCCATTCTCATTTCAAGTTAATTGTACTCTTAAAAGCTAACCATATTCCTGATAAAACCCAAACTTAAATGTCCAGTCTCTCTGATGGTTTTCACATATCTGTGATAACTGATCATTACTCGAATCCTACTATTCCTGTTCGGCGTGGTGCTCTCCTAGGTGACTGTGTTAGCTCTTTATTGTTTAATTTGTGCTTTCACACTTTCATTCAATTCATTCACCAAGAAAAATGTAAACAACTTGGTTTCTCTGCGTGTAATAAACTCGATTGCCTTTTCAAACTGGTACATTGGTTTCAATTGGCAGATGATGCTGCTGTTGTCACAACAACTGAGCGTGAGCATCAACTCCTTCTAAATTCCTTTACAAAATGGTGTCAATTGTCTAATATGGTTATCAGAGTAGACAAACACACGACGTTTGGTATTTAACAGTGTTAATATCGCTCTCTTCAAAGTGAACCAAAATCATTTGCCAACAATCAGACAGTACCCACCGTCAAATAAGGAGAATTACTTAAGTATTTGGGTAGATATTTCAACTTTGAAATGGATAACAAAGTTCATAATGAAAAATAAATTACTCTTGTACCAACGGTGTCTGCTCTCAAAACTGAAATCTTACTGCTACCAATCTAGCTAAACGTGGATAATTGAATATCCGTATTCTATCACTATACGGTTCATAAGCTAATGGTTGGATCTTCCTATTAGCGCTACTTTAAGTGGTTTCATTCTTCCCCGAAGCCAGTTCACTCAGTGTCAAAATGTTTTATGCAATTCTCTACGATCCTCCAAGAGTGCTAACATGAAGTCTTTATGGAAAAGCATCAGTTGTAGTATGAATGTTCAATATAAATCATACAAAGATACCGAGCAGGTATTAAAAGCAGTGCGTCAGCAGCATACCAATAAGTTACAGCCACAGCTCACATCTCAAGGCTTCACTATGAAATCGCTAAACTCTTTGCGGTCTTCTGGAGAGAGAAAGCTGCCTAACAACATTTCAAGCCTTTCTATAAGATATCTTAATAATGTACTGACCAATAATATGAACATTCACAAATGGAAGCTCTCTCAATCATCTGACTACTCATTTTGCCTCCGTCCTGAGTCTCTTCTTCTTGTTGTCTCTGGCTGCAAGTCACATCTTGAAAAGGCCGCTACACATAGAGGTATAATACAGTATCAAGTTTTCGTCCCTTCTACATTAAAATGTGTGAGAAATTCCTCCCTGTATATTGACCTTCCTGGATTTTGCTCTACTTGCATTATAACAGGAGATCAACTGTGTCCTGATAAGCTTCTTTACGTTGGTAGGACAATACTCTATATCATTGAGTTGACTGTTGGGTTTGAAACAAACATAAATAGCAGTGCAGAGAGGAAGCAGGAACAACAGCATCAGCTTCCTTGAGACTTTTTGTCGGATGTTAATCACATGAAATTTATTAACCTATCCTTAAGTGCACTAGGAATTTTCGGCAAGTCATGTGAGCCTTTTATTGACATTTGCAAATAAATTGAGTTTGATAAGCATCGTAGAGATTTTATAGTGTGTAAGCTATCTAAAATCATTATCCGATCAACCTGTTATATATTCTGTATGCGTAACAAGCCCTGGGCTAACCCTGACCTACTACTATGCTAACTGCTTGCAGGAAACATTTAATACTAAGATTTATATTCTCTACACTGTATTTTTCTTTTCTATGGAGTAATATTTTTTCTTCCCATACCAGGTGTATCAAGTGCAAGTTACCTAACTATAGCGAGATTTTTATTTGTATTTTTAAATGTTATGTCAATTTCAGAAGTCTCATAAAACTATTATTGTTAGTATTACGCTTCAGCATTTGGAAGTTACTGTGCAAGGCTCCTGTTTTAAAATTGTATATTTAGCGTGGATTACATTATTTTGGACTATGTTTTAGATTCATCGTTTGACTTCAGCACTGGGAAATAAGTACATCATGATCAGCTATTACATCATTGTACTTTTTGCTCTATTTACATTTGTTTGTTTTTCTGAAAAATAATTTGTTGCGTAAGACCGAGGTTAATAGCGATGTAAACAACTGGTTCATAGTAACACCACTGGTTCGGTCCAGACGGAGACATTAGCATCCCTCTTGTCACACACAGTTTCTCCTGTTCGTAATATGAAAGTTGCATCTATTAAATGAACTGTGGGAAATTGAGCAAATGAATAAAACGCCTACCAGAGAAGTTGCAAAGTTGTAAACAAGTTAGGCGAGGAAGAGTCAATGATCGATGAATGTTATTATGAGACTGAGGAATGCCCGGAAGAACACCTTCCACATCACTTTGAGCTTAATCCAGGGATTCGCCTTCCAAGACCAAATAATGGATAGTTGTTGGCCAATACCTTCTTTCAGTCGGCATTTGTGAATGTAGTTGTAAAGGACTCAACAGTAAGTGACATAGTCAAGGTGATGAGCAAACCCATTTACAATTATTTCAAGGAAGCTTGTGGCATCGTAGTGAGCTGTGGTAAGGATCTGAAAACTACGTGCAAGGACTGTCTAGCTAAAGACTTAGGGAAACAGTTCAAGCATTTAAAATCTTCTAACTCTCCCATCTCTGAAATTAAAATCTTATCTTCCCGCCTTTGCAAACAGCTCAACAGTCACCTACATGTCATTCATAACTCAAATATCACATTTCACGACAGGTTTATATCTAAGCATTTCTGGAATTATGTCAAGCGCTATCTGCAGGGGACGCAGTCAGCAGTCACTCCTTCCTTTCTTACATGTTCCACGATGTACTGAGTACGTCTACAAGGCATTTTCAGCTCTACATTCTAACAAGTTATTTCCCTATTCCTTCTTGGATCCAAAATTTCTTGAACCAGCTTATCCATTTGACATGAAACCCCCGTCGTATCAGACAACAACGTCAATCATACGACGTATGAAAGCTTCTACTTCCCCATGTCCTCTTGACAAGATATCTATCATCTGTTTTAAGCGTCGTCTATATCTACGAGCCTTTCTCACTGAAGTCATCCGTTTTATTTGGATTTCTGGTAGAGTTCCTCCGGAATTAAAAAAAGCAGTAATACTACTTATCCATAAGAAAAGTTCAACGGACAATGCTGCAAATTTCATACCAATAACATTAGAATCGGTTCCCTTGAAGATATTTACATCATGTATACGAAATTCAATGTTCAATTTTCTGATGCAAAATAATTTTACTAAAAATCAAATTCAGAAGATTTTCACTTCAAATGCTTCTGGAACAATAGAACACACATCCTTTATGAGCCATGTAATAAACAAAGCTTGAATAAAACAACGGTCTCTGCTAATAACTGTAGTAAAGAGACATTACACAAACTGGAGCCCAGACTCTTTTTAGTATTATGTAATTGTTTTTTATTCATTGTTCGAAGCAGCATGGCCTAATTGTGTTTGTTTCTCTTGCGTGATGGCCTATTGATATCACTGCAACTTACATTGGCGTCTAGGATATAAAATGGCACAGCTACCGCTCCAACCTATGCCTTCGTTTGATCCAGACACCGCTGTGGGTGCATGCCTAGCGACACGTTGGAAAACGTGGCTCAATAATTTTGATGCTTTCTTGGTGGCCAGTAGTATAACCGATAAAAAGCAACAACGTGAACTTCTTTTGTATTAAGCTGGTCCACGTATCAGGGAGATTTCCAAACTACTACCTGACACTAGCGATGCAGACGCTTTCGTTACAGCTAAAACGAAGCTCACAGAGTATTTTGATCCAAAGAAAAGAACCGTCGATACGAAGTTGTTTGCTTCCGACAGGCCAAGCAAGATCAAGGGAAATCCTTAGACAAAATTCACACTTGTCCTTGGTCACTGGCGCAAACATGTGAATTCGAGAATCTCGACTTTGAGATAGAGGAACAAGTCATAATCTCGGGTACGTCTTCATGTATACGTAAAGACGCTCTTAAGGATCCTAAATAAACATTGAAGGACATGCTTCTAGATAGTCGTCGTTCTGAAACTAGCCAACTTCAAGCTCATGAAATCCAATCACAAGATACCTTGACAGCTACAGCGCATCATATAAAACTCTGCCTAATGCGGACAAACCTAAACGACAGCGCTGTGGTTATTGTGGTGGTCAGTTTCCTCATAAAGGCACATGCCCCGCTCGGGGAAAAGAGTGTAACAAATATGGAAAGTTAAACCATTTTGCTAGTGTGTGCCGAAGGAGAAAACCCCGCAGACGCAGAACAGAAGAACGAAAGAGATCAAGCCACTTGAACCTGACAGTGAAAATGATTCCAGTGCTTCTGATGATTATCTATATTCGCTTGCAAAGCCTTCACAAAGTCACAGAAAGGAAACCCCCAGCACAAAGGTTGCAGTTGGTGGTCATACGTTCGCGGTTACTGTTGACACTAGTGAAAACATAAATGCCATGGATCAGGAGACGTTTTCAAAGCTGAAAAGAATTTCATTGCACAAAACAAATGTGAAAACCTATGCATACAATGCAACAAAGCCAGTAAGTTTTCTTGGAAATTCGTTGCTTCGTGGAGACATGCAGACGATACATGAGATGCACGTTCTATGTCATAAATAATGCAAACAGTGGATGTCTGTGGTCTTTACAAACAGCTCAAGACGTGGGACTTGTTAGCCTACGGTTGAATGAAATTCAGAAGAAATCTTCAGTTAAGACAAGCGACAAAGCAGTTCAAAAGATTGTTAACAAGTATCCAGAAGTTTTCACGGGTGTTGGAAGGCACAAGGATCATTCCCAGACATTTGATATAGATCCTGAGGTGATTCCCCAAGCGTAGCCTCAAAGGAGAATTCCATATCTCATACACGACAAGGCGGAAAAAGCTGTAGAAGATCTCGAAAAGGAAGGAATTTTAGAAGCAGTTCTTAATACTCTGCCTACTCCTTGGACTTCTCCAATTGTAGCAGTTGCTAAAAATGACAGGGCAGTTTCTATTTGTGTGGATATGCGCATGGCTAATACTGCCATCAAACGTGTCCGACATTTGATACCAACTGTCTAAGATGTTAGCTATGAGCTGCATGAAGCCAGCTTTCTAAGGCATACCATCAGCTTAAACTTGATGACCAAAGTTGACATATAACAACCTTCAGCATTCAAATAGGCCTTTCCCGTTATACTCGTTTGAATTATGGTACAAATACAGCTGCGAAGTTGCTCCAACACACCTCACAACAGCATTTATAGGGTATCAAGGTTGTTAAGAATATTGCTGATGATATTCCTGTGTTTGGTGGTACTCGGGATGATCATGACAGAGCACGTGAAGCATGCCTAGAGAGATTGTCGCAAAAAGGACTTGTCCTGAACAGTTCCAAATGCAGTTTTCTCGAAACAGAACTCTCGTTTTTTGGCCAAATCTTTTCTCAAAACGGCACACGACCAGACCCTGAGTGAGTGGAAGATCTCAACAATACTACAGTGCCAACCAATATTCGAGAGCAGCGTAGTTCCAACAATAGTGCCAAGTGTATACCAATTTTTGCAACCAAAACTAGCCCTCTACGAGAGCTGACCAAGACAAACGCATATTTTCAATGGGAAACAGTTCATCAGAAAGCCTTCAATAAATTGAAAGCAGCCCTCACAACCGCTCCAGTGATGTGGTATTTTGACAAGTCAATAGATACCATACTCACTGTCGATGCGAGCCCAGTAGGAGTTTCTGGACTCTCGGCACAACAAACCAAAGATTCTGGTGATTATCATGTTTTAACTTATGCCAGCAGAGCTTTAATCTCAGTTGAAAAACGATATTCTCAAACTGAGAAAGAGGCTCTCAGTATAGTGTGGGCTATTAAACACTTTCACCTATATTTTCTTGGTCATCAATTCACTTTCATTACTGATCACAAGCCTCTAGAAACAGTATATAGAAATACCAATGCCAAGAAATCTGCCCGAATCGAACGGCAGGTTCTTGGCTTACAGCCATACGATTTCTCAGTTGTTTATAAATCAGGTGCATAAAATTCAGATGCTTACATGTCGAGTCATCTGACTAAATCAAGTGTTTTAGCACTAGAACAGATTACAGAAGAATACGTTTACTTTCTCGCTGTGAATGCCTTCCCTAAAGCTATGTCCATGGAAGAAATCATCAAAGCATCTACTGATGATAGAGAAAAAAAAGGGTCTCAGAGTAGCATTAAAATTAAATCACTGGGGCATTGACACTGTCAAAACATTTTAAAGTGTCAAAATTAGCTCACTATTGGTCCAAACAATATTATATTACGCGGAACAAGAATTGTTCTACCAACTTCACTTAGCCAAAGCGCTATCAATATTGTCCATGAGTCTCTCACCAAGGATTGTCGAAGACTCAAGCCTTGATGAGAGAGAAAGTCTGGCTTCCAGACATTGACAAGCTCACAAAAAATACACTTGATCGTTGCATTCAATGTCAAGCTGTAGGACAACCAGCTCCTCAGCAACCTCCAAAAATTTCGGATATTGTCTATTGGACCCTGGAAGAAGGTTCACGTCGACTTCTACGGACCTCTGCCAACAGGTGAATATATGTTATTGATTATTGATTGATACTCTCGTTTTCCGATCGTAGAGATAGTGAAATTAACTAGAGCCAAAACCATAATTCCAAAGCTAGACAAAACCTTTGCAGTTCATGGTTTAACTAATCAGATAACGAAAGACAAGTGATGAATTTAAGAACTACATGTCACTGTTGGGCATTGATTATATCCCTGCAACTCCCGAATGGCCTCAAGGCAATGCTGAGGTGGAGCGCTTTGTACAATCTATTGGCAGAATACAATAACCCTGTTAGAACTTAAAAACGCGTTTGATGAAGTTCATCATAGTTTAAGTAAATCTGTACTATCGTACCATCGCATGCCTTCCCATGTACAGGCCCTGATCTCCAGCTAATATTTGGATTTCAAAACTTCCATTATCACAGAAGAACTTCAAACCCTTCATATCTCTGTTCGTTGAGGTGTCCTTCATGGTAACTGCCCGAGTCCTCTTCTCTTTACTTTTTGCTAGAAGACATTCATTCAGTTTATTAAAGGTGAGAAATACCAACGTCTTGGTTTTTGTGTCCATGATGGAAGTGATCGCATTTTTCAACCATTGCATTGGCTTCATTTTGCTGACGATGCGGCTGTTATTCGGTCAAAAGAGAACCAAACCCTACCTATTGCTTTACAAGATGGTGTCAATAGGGAAATTTTGCTATAAAGGTTAATAAATGTGTCACTTTTGGTGTTAAGTAATATTCAACAAGATCCATTCAGTTTCAGACGATGCTTGTAATTGGTAAGCAACTGGTTCCTTCTGTCAAAAATGTTGAAACTTTTAAATACCTTGGCCGCTTGTTCAATTTTGAAATGACTAATGAACTGCACAAATCTAAACTGCATTCTCTCTTCTCCAATTTCATGAAAGGGGTCGACGATTTGCCTCTTCTTCTAAAAAATAAGCTTTTAGTCTATCACAGAGGTGTATTGGCCAAAGTTTCATAGAATTCACAGTTGCAGATCTACCTAGAACTTGGGTTACAGAAAACATTGACAATCTGGTATCCAGAAATATTCGCAGTTGGCTCTAGCTTGCTGTCAGTGCAACATTGACAAGTTTAGTTCTAACTAAAATTCAATTTGGTATGAATCTCCAAATGCCTTCTGTCCAATTCACTCAGTGCCAAACTGTCTCTTGTAATGTACTTCGGTCTTCCCCTAATGTTAGTGTCAAAGCTCTCTGGAACAATACTAGTAATGGACCGAACATACAATATGACATTTATCGCAATACCAAAGAGGCACTTAAAGCAGTAAGATCGGGTAATACAGAGCAATTAACACAAAATTTGCCATCAAAAGGTGCCTTACTTTCATTCTTGTTAGAATATTTACTCAAAAAAATAAACGGAAATTGGTCTTAGGTAGAGAGTAATCTACAAGTAAATATCTTCAAATCTACTATAAAATGCTATAATAATACACTACCTACTCGCAAAAAGTCTTAGTCTTGGAAGCTAAGACAATCGTCTGACTGCCAGTTGTATCTTCTTCCTGAAACTTTACTTCAAGTTGCAAAGTTTACCTTGAACAAGGCCAGTACACATGGTGGCACAACTCTGTCCTACATTTTCTTGCCACATCATTGACAGTAGTTGAAGGGTCTTCACTGTATTCGGGCATTCCAGGCTTGCCTTCACCCTCAATCATTACCGGGGATGACATACGTCCTGACCTACTTTTTATAACTAAGGATAACTATCTTTATAGTTTGGAAGTAACGATAGGCTTTGATACAAACCGAAAAAACAACGTAGACAGGAAGCACTTATAATATTCGAAGCTAGTCTCGGATCTGAGAAGTCAGTAAAAATCTGTCAAATTTGTAAATCTCTTAATGAGCTCTCTTAGGATCTATGCTGGCTAATGTCTTCCATTTCCTAAAATATGTGTCTCCCTCTCTATTGACGCTTTCTCATTTCTAAGCTATCTACAATTTCAATTCGAAGAACCTACTACGTCTGTTACTGCAGAGACAAACCATGGAACAATCCTGGTGTACTTTGCTTATAACATTTTTGCTTTTTGCGTTTTGTCTTATATACAACACTTTTTAATTACATTTTTGCATGTATTGTAACTCAAGCTAGCTCATTAAAAATTACTTTTCAATAATGAGATTTGTAATTGTATTTTAATTGAATCACATATGATTGTTTCTATGCATCATGTTTCGTAGCACCACCACATCTTGTTGATTGTTCGCTTTGTTGGGGTGAATTCAAATCACTAGGCAGGCACGCATGGAGATGCAAGGAAAAGTTAAAAGTACTTGAAAATGAAGACACCATTGTCAATACTACTGGAAATTCGTGAATTTTGTTGGTTCCACTAGCTTTGGAAAACAGTGAACATGTTTGCAAATGGAAAGATGTTGAACGTTGCTATTGCAAGTTGTGTAACGGATTATGCTATTTCAAAAAGCACTAGCACAGCTTTCTTGTTATCAATTGCCTAGGCAGTGAAACATTCGAGTCATCAGGAAGCTGTGAAATAGATATTGACCAAACAAATTCTACTGATGTCGATTGGAACTTGTCATCAAGAATACAACCTGGCATTAAAATACCGAAGTCTGATTTGGATTGGCAACTACCCAAAACTTACTTTGTTGCTGCATCATCCATGTCGGTTGGGGATTAACAACTCAAACATCAACGATAAATGATAATCAGAGCAGTATAAAGGGCGCATATACACGAGAGTCTCAAAATGTCCTTAGACTGTTCGGTGCTGTACTCGAAGTTGTGAATTCCTGACCTTCCTGCCTTATTTTACCCTTCAAAATGAGCAACTTATGCCCCACCATGCTTCTGGTCAGAGATGACAGACCACATACTGAGAAACATGGAAGTGCTTCAATGCTATTAGCATAATAGCTATTCCATGTTTCTCAGTATGTGATCTGTCAACTCTGACCAGAAGCATGGTGGAATATGTGCTCGGAAGACCAAAGTGCTGATAGACGATTTTAGTACTTATGTAATGGTCCAATAGATTCTGGTCTTGGCAGTATGTTTGTGTTGTTAGTAGCGGTAAATAGAGATTGAAGATAACACAGAAGCTCGAATTTGGACTAAACTATCAACATAATGGCAAGTAAGGATAGCAACACATTTTTAGCCGAGCATACTGGATATTTTAAAAACTCTTGCACGGCGTTCTCGCAGAATTCGGACCAATTTTGTGGTGTGGAGGTGGAGAGCACTTGTTTTGGAATTAGTGCAGAAAGTGTCAACACCCAAGAAAAGTTCTATCTGTGCGAGGTGGTTTTATCTGCTGTGTGCCTGGGTGCTTTTCACATTCAAAAAGAACAGGGCGCTTTCATTTTACCGAGCACCCAAGGAAAAGAGTATGAGGAAGATTTGCTTAAATAAAGTTTCACAGAAGGACTTTGTACCAAATGATGGCCATAGAATCTGTACGAGACATTTTACTGGTGGTAGAAAGAACTATATGAACAATGGGCTAACCATTGTCCCAAAAACAATAAAACCAGCAGGAGTGAAACCTCGCAAAACGTGTGCATCTGAAGGTAGAAGATGCCTTCTAACAGGTAAAGATGACAAGGGAGATGGAGAGGACAAACGAGATTTCACAGAAACCAGAGACTTGAGCCATGTGGAGACAATTCACTTCTTATGGAAGATACTGCAGACATGCAAGATCAGCATGCCAGTGAAATATCAATGCTATGTGCTGAAATTGAATCTTTGAAAAGATTAAATAATCTGTTGATACTACAGAACTTTACCGCAGCACGAAAAAGCGGCAAAATTATTTGACATACTTGAAAGCTTTTTTCGTACGACACTCATCAGAGTATGAAAACTTACGGTAATGACCTAAAGGTTAACCGAAATATATCTCCAGATGCAGTTAATGTGTTGGGATGCATCTAATTGGCCCAGAGTGTGACCGATTAGGACCTATTAACATAGTTTACTTAAATTAAATACAAATATTTCATTTTTAATTGACAGGGTACAGGAAGATAATAAAATTTTGCAGCTTTATACAGGGCTCCCTTATGTAGAAACCTTTGAAATTTTGTTTAAATTTCTTGGACCACTTGTTAATAATTTCATATACCATGGCTCAAATCAGATGGCAGCAAAATAACCAAAGAGATGTTTCACCCCACGACAAGAACTGTTTGTCGTGCTACCTTGATTGAGGTGTGCTCTCCTAGAAAAGGATTTGGCATACCGTACAGATGCTAGTACAGCTACAATATCATAGACCTGTACCAAATGTCTGGGCTTCCTTCAGTGTAGACTCAGATCTTCACCTATCTGGCCTAGCAGACAGGTAATCAATGACACCATGTCAAAGAGTTTTATGTCCCTATATCTAAGTACTAGGGTGATCATTGATTGCACAGAAAATTTTATGAGCAACCCACCTCTCTACAATCACAGAGCATTACTTACTCCAATTATAAACATTATAAAATTGCAAAGGGTCTAATACGCATTGCTCCATCATCTGCTATGACATTTGTATCTGATTTACTTGATTGCAGAATGAGTGACAAAAGATAACAAAAGCATGTGGAGTCTATAAAATGCTAGAGACAAGTGACAGTATCATGGCAGACCGAAGACTTGACATTGAGGGAGATTTGCCTATGGGGGTTGAGCTCAAAATTCTAGCTTTCATACATGGAAAAGACTAGTTGGATTTACATGAGGAAACATGGACCAGAAGAATTGCTTCAACAAGGATACATGTGGAAAGAGTATTTGCAAGATTTAAGTCATATAGAATTTGAAAACAGTAATACCTATTAGCATGGCAGCTAACATTCCTTATAAACTTTCTGCCTCCTGCTCTAGTTGAGAAGGAGTAG
>WIPJ01001318.1:39503-57968 GCA_018155075.1 Cassiopea andromeda | reverse complement strand
ATACGTACATACATACATACATACATACATACATACATACATACATACATACATACATACATACATACATACATACATACATTATATATATATATGTATATAAATATATCTAAATATATGTATTTATATATAAATATGTATGTATGTATGTATGGATATAATGTTTTGGAATAACTTGGAGGGCTGGGAAATCTCAACCCACTAATATGCAGGGCTTTGGAATAGATGGGGAGTTGGAAAATGACCAACAATGCTATAGAAAAGTCAATAGTTTACTGCCACAACTTTATATCAAAGTAGAATTGCCAGTTCTAAAGAATGAAGCATTACTAAACCATACAAAAGCTGGGCTCAGTATGATATTCTTATAAATAAATGTTACTTGCAGGCCGCAGCATTACCTGTAAAAATTGCCTTGGATGAGATCTTACTTACAAATCAAGAGTTGGGAGGGTTGGAATAAGAATTTACTTGGTGGAAATTTTTGAAAAAGTAGTTAGTAGGTGGGCATCTACTGAGCATACAATTGTACATACTTAGCAGTAAAATATTTGCCTGTTTTAACTACAATTTTGACATTTTATCTAAATTCTTTGACTTTATGTTCTGTGTATAGAACCACACATTGCATGTCATGCATTGGAGTATATGTTGGAAATTGAATGAAGAAATGTTTGGAACCATACAATCCTTCCTCAAGCCTTCATCCCCATAAATTCTTCCGACAAAAGTGTCTTGTTCTGTATATACAACAAAATCAATGAAATCTGTCTCTGTCAATAACATAACCCCTTGACATTGGCAACAATAAATGTGCTTTCTCTTAAGCCATGGCTTTCCTTTATTATCCGACAAAAAATTTTTCTATCACTCTTGGCATCCCCTATTGTCATATTTCCTTTACTGCATGGACACTTCTTTTCCAAAAATCTAATGACTTATTCTTCTTTTGAAACTATAAATCCATCTGGGCTACATCCAAGCCAAGGTTACTTTGGGTTTACAATTAGACCACAACTTAGTACATCTTCCTTTTCTTTCATATCCAGATAGTATTCCTTTATAGTTGAACATTCTTTTCCTCTTCCCCATTGCAGTTAGGCAGGCTGGTTTGCATAGTTAATGGTAATCTTCTTTTTATTAGTTGTTTTACCAACTTGTCTGGGTCTGTACCATTTCTCATTTAGCCGTCCAACAATGGAGGAAGTGATTCGCTTGGCTCTATGGAGAAACCAACAACTTGAGAGACTTAGCAACCTTGTTTCTTCCTTAATCCTTATAGTATCATGAGCATCTATTACTATATGTTCCATAGAATATAACTGTAGGTTTTCTCGGCCTCGCAGCCAGCATGCATTACAGTCCCGTGTAGTTGGCGCTGCACATGTATGACTCCTTCCTTAGCAAAACCATTAATATAATATTTCTTGTTTGTTTAGATTAGAAACTAAGTATTTGCGTCAGCAACACATTGTTCGTTTAGTTCATACACGCACTTTCTTCTGAATCATTTTCCTTGCGTGTATCCACACCCAAACCTACGTATTATTTATACTGATTTATGATTGGGTTTTATTTTAAGAATTCGTGTTTTGAAAAGTATATATAAGAGATAGTAGAAATTAGGATTCGAGAAGCAAGAATCAATGACGCTGCTACTAAAATAAAAGAGTCTTTTTCTTGAGTTTTCTGCTCGAAACTGTGTTCGTAGAACCAGCGAGAACGAGATATACGAAAGTCTCAACAACAACATGTCTTTTCATTTGAAATTTGCAGAAGTTCTGATAAATGACCACTACACTAGCAAAGTTCTGGAAATAGGTAGTCCCAGACTTACAATTACAACTTGCAACACGCACATCACCAGTTCGCTGGACCAGTCTGATGTAAACACTGTATTTTTTGTCATTCCTTCCGTTAAGGTAGGCAGGTGCTGTAATTATATTGACCACCCAATCAGACCTACTTTCGCAGAGAAATTAGGTGCTTCACCAAGAACTCTGTCCGAATTCTGCGAGAGAGCCGTGCGAGAGCTTTTAAAAAAAATAGGCTGATCTGCAGACAATGTGTTGTAATCCTTACTCACCATTACGTTGATATTCAAGTCAAAATTTGCGCTTCTATGTTATCTCCAATCTCAATTCACCGCTACTAACAACGCAATGATACTACCAATACCAAAATTCATTGGACCATTACATCATTAATGAAATTCATCCTTAGAAAAATGTCCTTATTTTGCTTCCTACGCTCATATTGAACCATGACACGATTCCAACTGTTTAGATTGGCAAGTCGTTTAAATACCTTTGTCGACATTATAATTTCTCTATGGATAATCATAACCATCCATTGGAAGTCTTGGATCTTGTCCCTACTTCTATGGCACAGATTGATGGTATTCCTTGCCATCCAACAGAAAAACTACCGCTATATCACCACTTTGTCCTTTCCAAAATAGCAAGGTATTTAACCATAGCAAATCTTGGCAAGACTTGAGTAGTGGAAGACATAGACAATCTCGTTACTAGCTACATTCTTCAATGGCTTGAACTGCCTATCACTGCCACTCTCAGTACCCCCATCTTACCTAAGTCTAAGTACGGAATTAACTACATTTTGCCCTCCACAAAATTTCTGCCATGCCAAATAGTTATATGGAACATTCTTAAATCATCTCCTAACTGGAAAATTAATTTATTGTGGGTAAAAATCAGCATTGGTTGTAACATTCAATATGACAAGTACAAGAACACAAAACACATTCTGACCGTCATTCACAAAGACGACGCAAGTAGCAAAACACATGAACTTAAATTGCAAAGGTTTGTCATCCCTTGTGTTCTTACTCACGCTAATTCTAAACCTCGTAGTCTCTGATCTACAGTACAACAGAGCATAGCAAAAATATTTTCAACTTTTCAATAAAATGTCTCAAAAACACCCTTTCAACAACGAAAAATCGCTATACATGGTGCATTTCTCAGCCATCTGCATGCTCATTCTGCCTCCAATCGGCATGTCTCCAATTCGCAGTCTCTAGCTTCGAGTCGCATCTTGAAGATGACCGATATACTTGGCGCCACAGCTGGGTTCTTCTCTTTCTTGCTAAAACATTTTCCTCTATTTCAAACTGTTTATTATGTGCTCATGCAGATCTTCCCCCTTATTTATCTCCAAGCGTCATCACCGGCAATTCTCTAAAGCCAGATCTTGTCTTAATTTCCAGAAACTCTATTTTTTATATATTGGAGTTGACTGTAGGCTTCGAATCAAACATACAAATTAATAGTGATCGCAAAGCTTCAAGGTATAGCACCCTTATTACAGATCTGAAACATCCTTATTCTGATGCCAGATTCGTCAATCTCTCAAAGAGTAAAATCGGTATAACGGTAAATACACTGTATCACTGCTCTTAATGCTTGACGACCGTAATTTTGATGTACCAAAATTATATTTTTAGGAAAGTTTTGAACATAGCCATTAGATGCACCTGTTACTTTTTCTGCTGTCGCAATAAACCATGGAGCAATCCTGATTTGTTGGAATTTTGACATAGTTAATATCTACACCATTTTTTCTTTTTACTATATTAAATGCTTTTTTCTTGTTGTTGTTCTTGTTCCTTTTTTAGGGATTTTCCGTTGTAATGCTAGTTGTGCAGATAGCCAGTTATATGCTACGTTAACAAAGAGGTTTATGATTGCAAATTAGCAATATATTGAATTAAAAAGGTTGAAAAAAGAAATTCATTGAGCAAATAACGGATGGACGTTACTTCTGCGTTCGAATAAGACTGTTCTTTAGTAATTACGTTCCTCTTGGTACTACAACGATATATTCTATTACCTTTGTATCTATCATCTTCACAGGCTATTTTGAGTTGTGAAGTCATGGTATGCTACACTTTTAGAACAATTTTATTCGTTCTGATTGTTTGCTCGTTCTGCGGAAAGGTTCACAGACGAGTTTTCCATCGCTCCGATATACGAAAGAAATTAGTATTGTATTTTGATTTTTACCGCAGCACGAAAAAGCGGCAACATTCTTTCCACATACTAAAAGCTTTTATCATCCGACACTCATCAGAGTATGAAAACCTCGGATAGTGACCTAAAGGTTATCCGAAATATATATCCAGATTTTTAACATCTTCATTAGTGATGTCTGCCTAGTCAATTTAGATATTTAGATTCAGAGATAAGCAGTTTTGCAGACGATAACACCGTATACTCTTGTGGACATGATCTGCAAGAAATAGTGACTAACTTAGAGAATGACCTTCGCAAAGTTACTAAAATGGTTTAGGAACAAGGGTATGGTAGTCTATCCTAGAAGATTTCAGCTAATGTTCCTTCGTATGAAAACAAATAGACGACAACGTCTTAACATTGCGGGAAAGAAAATCAATGCAACAGATTATGTTAAATTACTTGGAATAGAAATAGACAGTAAATTAATGTTCAGTAAACATGTTTAAAAGCTACGCTGTAAAGAAATTGAAAAAAACCACTGCGTTCTTTAGACTAAACAATTTCATTTCTACAAAACATTCACGAGCTATTTATAACGCGGTAATTATATCGAACTTTAATTATTGCCCTTTGATATGGATTTTCTGTAATAAAGGTACAAAGAAACAAATTGACCGAACTCATAAATGTGCTCTCCAGTTCTTATATAACGATTATGAATCATCAATTGAAGCATTACTTACCCGAAATGGAAACAAAAACATACATGTTAACAACTTGCAGAAACTCATGATAGAAATCTTCAAATCCATGAATGGATTGAATCCCCCACTTATATGGGAGTTTCATGAAAGAAAACATGTTACTTATAATCTAAGAATACAAAATTTATACAAACTTCCATCAGAAAAGACAATGAACTTTGGTCTTGATTCAATGTCTTTTAGGGGTAGTCTCTTGTGGAACACCCTTGATGACAGCATAAAACGTGAAAAAAACCTTAGCATGTTTCAAGAAGAGGATAGGCAAATAGTATGGAGCTAGATGCACTTGTAAATTATGCCAATAAGCCACCGTAGCTACATATCTACGCATACCTTATTTTTGCGCATGCAGTTATGTTATTTTATCTATTTTTTGAATATTTATATGTTAAATAGTTGGTTTTAATTAGTATTTATATATACTATGCACCTATGTGCAAACTTCAAATATATTGATTGATTGATTGATTGATTGATTGATTGATTGATTGAGTGATTGATTGATTGAGTGATTGAATGACTGACTGATTGATTGACTGATTGAATGACTGATTGATTGAGATGCGGTTAATGTGATAGGATGGGGCCAATTAGACGCATCCTATCACATTAACCGCATCTGGATATATATTTCGGTTAACATTTAGGTCACTATCCGACGTATTCATATTATGATGGGTGTCGGACGAAAATAAAAGCTTTTAGTATGTGAAAAGAATGCTGCCGCTTTTTCGTGCTGTGGTAAAGTTCTGCATTACCAAAAAACTATTTTGATTTTATGACGAGTTAAGATCTTGAAAAAGTCATAGACGCATTAATTACCCTAAAAGGAAGAAAAGATGGCCAAACACACCAGAATCTGACTGAGCTCTGTATGAAAACTCATGGCTGGGATGCAGGCATGACAAAAGCCACCATATAGGCCGCATAGTCTGGTGGCATGGTCCAAGAGAAGGTGCACAATGGAAAACTTGGGATTCGTTGCACAGAATCAGCCGTCGACACTGAATCCAACAATGATGAATACATTGATTTTAAAAAGTTTGTCTATGACGAACTGTAAGCTTTAAAGCTGGATCATTAGAGAGCTTACGATTTGACTACGGAGAGAAGGACTACGGGAGATTGTATCCGAAACTGCAAAGAGCGCATGCGTCAGGGGTTTCCTCAGAGGCCATCCCTCCGTGGTCTTCACATTCGCTACGGGATTTCATGGTGTTGAGCCTAGTCATCAGTACGAAGGTAAATAGCCTTTTCACATGTTAAATTCTCTCCCCTCTATTATTCTACATCGATTTTACGTCTGTTCCTGCAAGAGAATGTTGTGTTTATGAGTTTTTGTTTTGTTTTTACTTATTTCAATCAAACAAAATGTCAAAACATATAGCATGATCCAAAAGTAAATCAAGAAGCCAAACGTGTGCACTGCAGATGATTGAAGTGATAGCTTAGTGACATCTTATGATGCTATTTAGTGTTTGCTGTATGCTCTATTGTAATCATTTGAAATGTCGTACTGGATAGGAAGCTCCAAGGATGGGCCTACATTGATAGACAGTAAACGAACTAGTATGATTAGTAGCTGCCAGCCAGTATCTTCCGATTAAGTTTGAAAATGGTTTTCTCTTGGATGTAGAATGTTTTTGTGCAAAAGCGTGTTTTTGACAGTAAAATTATATAGTATTGCAGTGGTTTGCTCGATTTCATTGCATATGATTATGCTTACCTCAAGCTGGTAAAAATTAGCATGATATTTTGACAACCCTTGTATCTATTTACATATAAAGTGTCATGAAAGTTTTTCTTTTTCTATGGTGCATCTCGATTTACTCAAAGTACTCTTTACTCTTAAATTCCAAGCTTTCTGACAGGTAGTATAAGAAAATTTTTGTAAGAATAAATGGTTTGCTATGTGTAGGCCCAAAATGGTTTGGAGTGAACAACATGATGTGATGCTGTGCAGGAAAATGTTACTGGCACAGCCATTTCAACACAAGTTTGGGTCTAGAGAAAGAGGACATGCATGGGATGAGGTTGCTGACCGGCTAAGTAAGATCTCAGAGCCTAAGTTCTACGTTGACCAGAGAGCAGTACGAGAGAGATACTCGAAATTGGAAAAGGGCTTTAGAAGAAAAATGGCAATGGAAGAGAGAGCTAGTGGGATTTCACCACAGATGACGGAGGTGGACGAAGCTATAGAGACAATAATAGGGTTAGCAGAATCTGCAAAGGAAGAGCTTGCAAAAGCAGAGGGAGAGAGAAGTCAGGTAAAAGAGAAGGAGACTGCTGAAGGTGTAAGGAGAAGGGCCATGGAGCGACTAGGTGAAACAAAGGAGAGGGAGAATGGAGAAAGGGTGAAAAAAAGAAGAGTGTATAGTGGAGTAGAAACAATAGCACTATTACATGATAAAGGGGAGATGGAATTAAAGCTGAGGCAGCAGGAGATAGATTTAAAGAAGAGGGAGCTAGAGTTGAGAGAATTTGAAATTTCAAAATTAAGTGATGAGAGGAGTTTTGAAAAGGAGATGAGAGCAAGAGAAGAAGCTAACAGGGAACAAAAATGGAGACTATTACTGGAGACACAGCAGCAAATGATTTGCATGATGCAGCAGCTAATGCAACAAATGAAGGAACAAAATTCTGTGTTGGTTTCCTTGATAAGCAAAGTTAATGATAAAATCTAAGCAACCTTGTCTTCTTCCATTTGTTCATCTACATCTTCTACAGGAAGCATTCTATAACAGTGCTATTAGAGGGATGTCATTATACTCAACAGGTACTGGGGTGTAACCAAATCAGTGAAAGTACCCAAAATTTTCATACCCCATATAAATATGCAAAATGATTTCATAAACCCACAATAACATGTGAAAATATGACATACTCCCATTTATCAAAGTTTATTCCTCTGCAAAAATTGCCTTATCACAGAATAGAGCTCTATTCTATGCCATTATGTACTAGAGGTTTCCTTTTTCTTTTATCTAAAACCAGGAAACAACCACAAGGATGGGGAAGTCTTCATCACCAGTTTTAGATTTGATTTAGAAGCATTCTAGAACTGTAGAGCTTAATAAGCACTATCATTGTGAAGTTTATGATTGAATTCTCAAAACCCCTGTTAGGGTTCATACCCCCATAAATTTTTCAAAAAGGGTTTTGAACTCCCATTAGTAATGTTGAAAAACTTCATACCTATGCAAGTTTGCTTTTGCTCCAGTACCTGTCATACTTAGTGATGATTCCTTTTGAAACATAAAATTTTAAAGCAAAAATGCCAAAGGTCTAGGCAAATTATCTCCAAAAATCAAACATCCACCACAAAGTAGTTCTTGGCTACAGTGCTAAAAGTCCCACCATTAGCAATGGAAGTCTACCTTGCTTTGTAAAATTATGGTATATGTTTTTGCCTGTGCATATAATATATGAAGAAATTCAATTGCTTTTCTTAATTTGCATTGTTTAGAAAGATGCTTGGCTCACCCCTGCTAGAATCTAAGCCAATCAAGCAAAATAATTAACAAGAGATGGGGGCTCTAGCATAAAATACCTTGCAGTACTACAGCCATACAAACAAGTTCTTGCATTCCTAAGTAGGGCACACACTGAGTAGGTCTTTCCTACTGAGCTTAGCCCAATTTTTAAATTTTTCTTGATGTCCATGAATTTGTAATAATTGATGATATCCCCAAAAACCCATTCAACAGACACTCGGGCTGAACTCATTGATTCATTGAATGCTTGCTGTTCTTGAGTCAAACGTGCTGCTGGAAAGGGGCACTGCAGATGTAGTCTGTGTGGGTAAGCCAAGTCTCCATATATGCAAAGTACCTGACCATCAGGTGAAAAGGAATGCTGCTCAAGTTGTGGCAGAAGGCCAGACATTGCAGGCATCCCACTATCATGGCGTCTTCCTTCAACAGGGCCATGCAAATGTGCTATTAAGCCATTTGGGGCAACCACAGATTGGTATTTCAAGGCATGGTCCCTTTTGTGCCCATTATAGACGACTCTTTGATTTCTTTTTGGCCTACAAATTGGACGCACAGTTCCATCTATGAAACCCCAGCAATTATCAAGGGCTGCTCCTTTCTGAGGAATTGCATCAGCAAAAACTTTCAGATTTTCCCTTGAAAGCCATTGCTGATCAAAGCTGCTTAAGAGGTGACCGAATTAATGAAATATGTGGTCAACGACTATGTTGCAGAGCATTGAGAGCTGTGGAACAGGTCGACCAAAGCGTGGAATTAAATCACCATACCTACATGGATAGGCAAGTCGTCGAAGACAGATGCATAGACCTTCAATTGGATCAGCAACCACTCCATTATAGCATCTTAAGGGGTTAGGCAGTTGAAAGACTTGCAAAAGTTGAGGAATATCTACTTTCTTAAAGCGAAATTCTGCCCAACATTCATCCTCTGTCATTTCCTCAAAGTTGAAGCTGTACCGCTCGTAGGGAAAACGTGGGTTTCTAGGCCTGTTTATCTCGTGCAAGAGGAGAAATTCATCATCAATCACGTTTGCACCATAGAATGCGTCGATAATTTCATGAACCCTTAAATTTGCCATTTTGCAACTTTCGCGCGAAATTTTTCCTAAGCACCTGTTGTTGAGACCCGTAGTCAAATCGTAAGCTTTTTAATGATAGTACGGGACCGCGCTAGTACCAGGACTCAAGTCATCCGTAGTCCTGTGCTCCGTAGTCAAATCGTAAGCTCTCTATTGCCAGCGAGGCGTGGGACAGCTGGCAACTGCTTCACAGACCATCCATTCTGCACCAGCATCTCCACCAACATCTCAACAAATCACTAATGTTTTTCGCAGAATGACAGCTTCAAGTTCACCGTACCTTCTCGACAAAATTCAATCCTTCCATTCAAAAGGTGTCCGTATCTTTGTTCATACATCACTGAACTATTCCGCATCATTTGGCAGTCTGGTGCAGTTCCAGTAAAGTTGGGAAAAGGCTGTCACTGTCCTTATCCATAAGAAGGCAATTCTACAGACCCTGTGAACTATAGGCCTATTACCCTTGAAAGTGCCGTTTAAGATCTTCACATCTTGTATACGAGCTTCTCTATTCACTTTTGTAAGCGCTAAAAAGTATGTTGAGAAAAATATTTAAAAGGGCTTTTTTCCTAAATTAACTGGAACATTTGAACACTCTGCCCGAATGGCTAACATAATAAGCATTGCCACAAGTAAAAAAGGTCTGACGTCATTACACTCCTTGAATTAAAATTGCTTATGGTGAGGTGTGGTGAAGTGAGGGTTGATGTCTGAAAATCTCAATATGGTGATCACGTACCACATACAATGCTTAGTCTGAATCTATCTGCTGATTTTCAAACATCTGTTATTACAGATTCATGTCAAAACCCTTCATCACAGTGGACAGAAGCGTTCTCCAAGGGGATAGCTTAAGCCCTATTGGCTGTCAACGTATGTTTCTACATTGTTATTCACTACATCTCTGGTCGAAAATTTCAGCAAATTGGCTTCTCCGTTGGATCTCTTCACACTATACAGGGGGACAGACACTCTCAGAGAGGTTTTTTGACCACGCCCTGTGTTTGCCCTAAGAAAACACCTTTTTGAATATAGAGATTGGCCCTTCATACACGAAAAACTGTGTAAATGAAAGAGCAGAAGTGAAGGAAAGCAGACAAAATGGCAAAAATTTAAAAGTTTACAGGATGTCAACATAACGAATAATACTCTCCATTAACGTTTAGAAATCCACTATTCGTTAATGTTTGCATGCAAAGACAGAAGACAGCAAGAAAGCTAAAGAGATGTTTTGTAAAAGGGAATGTATATTAACAGCCTGAAAGCATCATGTTTATTCTTTGTACATCTTCCTAAGTCGAGAGTATTTGCAATAAAAAATATAGTCGAAATTCAAAATTTTATACTTTTCGAGAAAAGAGGGGGACCAACGAAGGGGCCAAGAATAGTACTTTGGGAGCCGTATCTCCTGGCCCCCCGTAGAACCGCTACTGATAAGCACCCGCCTTGGATCCATATTTGGACAAAACTAAAAATCTCGTGTTAAAAATAATTATCTGTCGGAACTATTAACTGTAAACAAATGCTCAGGAATCTTATTTCATACCTGGACAGCCCACATTTTCTGTCTAAATTTCCATCGGGGAACATTTCTTTCCATTTTCACACTAGCTACTATTACCAATTCACTCTCTTTCAGTTTTATTTCCATTGAAACTTCACGATTCTGTCAATAGATCAACTTTCCAAAGATGAAGGTACAGCGAAGTTTCCATATAAAGCGGCTTTAATCTGTCAGGCACTTCTGTGTCGTCCAAGTCCTAACTTCAACGTCACCTTCTTATGATGTCCCCTTGTATTCAGTCATTTGCAACGCAAGTGACTTTCAGAATAACCAAAAAATATATTTGCAGTTCTATTTCGATGTATTTATGCCTTTGCATTATCTCTGGCTCGCTTTTAGGTTACAGCAATAGATAAAATGATCGCAACTTACTTAGTCAAACATAGTGATTCAGTGTCATTTTGTACGTGAAGGCGTCAGTGCAACGACAACTTCTGTCTTGCAAAAAGGTGAGAATGGCGGCCTAGCACGAGGTCGATTTGACGAGAAACAACTGGGAATATCAGCTGAAGTACGCAAGTGAGAACACAATCGCTTTAGATGATGGGGTTCTACGACATTCTCTACAACATGTCAAATTTTAATTTTTTCCGCAACTTCCCCTTTAAGCATTTCAAGCTGAGACTATTAACTGAAACGTGACTTGCACACTTTAATTAATGATTATTTCTACCGTTTGTTTGTCTAAAAGGTCGGATTTTTGTTTTTTCTTTATCGTTGATCTTTATGGTATGTGGTGTCACAGCAGATTTTTAAATATGTCATAGGCCTTGAATCTTTTAAATTTATATTTCAGACAAATTTATAGTCAATAGAAATATCGATGGTTTATCGATACTGTAAATTAGCTTAGATGTTGCTCCCAAAAAGTTGCATTATCATCCTGGAGTACAGCTAATAAACATTTGTTCTTGCCAGGGCTTCTGCTGATGGAAACTGTGTTTATAACAAAGTATTTAACAAGCCTTCTCTCCACTGAGAAGATATCTAACTTCCTTTAAAGCTTTTTCAAGCTGCTATTTTCTTTGAAGTAGCTGATCTCCATGAATCCAACTCAAAATTTTATTTTGGACTGTGGAAAATTGATATACTAAGGAATTGGAAAAGCAGGAGATGGAGCTCTTTCATCTCATAAGTAGCTTTTTCACGTGTTTTGAGTTTAAATATACATTTTTTGCATTACTGCTGGTGCAGTTTCATCTGGATAATGTACTCATCTTCTAAATACTTTCCTACTCCTCCTTGTTCTCAAAAACATATATCCTGCCAGTGTTGTTCACCAAGCTATTTCAAATCAGATATTGCCAGCTTGTCTAAGCAACATCCATAACAATAGCATTTGTAGTAAGAAAAAAGAATGCCAGGAGGAATCTATAGTGGAACCAATTTTGCCCACTGATGCATTAGCTGTGAACTAGAGAGATCCTCTGCTGTTACTCTGCTACCAAATTCAGATCTTTATGAAATTTGCCTCTTTAGGATAAAGTTGATAATCTAGTTGAGTCTGATGTATGTGATCTTATAAAAAGTATTTGGAAGCCTGGAGATGAATGTTTGTTTTCAGCCATTCTATATATAGAATAGTATATAAAATTTAGTTTATTTTGTGTGCCAATATTTCTTTGGCTTGCCTACTCTGGTACTCTAATAGCTTAGATCCTACTTTCTGTATTGCACGTGCTTTTTTAGTAGTGCAATCACAAAACAATTAGATAAGTTGATGACAAACACATTTTGTGATTGGTCTACAGCTCTAAGAAATTGCAATCGTCATCAGTGCCAATATGGGGTCCATATAGCCCCTCTCAACTATGCAAATCTTTGTCTCTGTGTTGGAAAATGAAAGTAATCGCATGAGTTAAACTGAAGATCAACTGCTTGAGAATAAAATTGCTAAGAATAGACAAAAGCCCTCCATTATTACTTATATCCTGCTCTGCGGAAGGCATAGTCTACTACTTAGAGCCCACAGATAGATTGTGGCTGCAGACACTGTGGCAGCTTTCAGGAATTACTTGATTTTAGAGCTGATAGTAGCAATAAGATAATGAAACAGCAACACCATACTGCTTTGAAGAATGCATCTTATAGATCCAAAAAATTCAAAATGACTCGATTTCTTGCTGTGCTGAAGCTCCATATAAAGAAATCTTACAAGAAATAAGGGCATGGTGGCAGATGAAGTATAGAATTGATAAAACAGAAGAAAATGCCTGTAACTGTAAGCACTGGTGATACCCATTTGTGCTTAATTGTAGAGGGGCGTCATATTGCACTTTTACAAATTTTTCACCCCTATAAAACTTTTAAAATGACCCCCCAATTAATATAAAATTGTTGGTAGCAGCAAAATTTTCATTTTAATTTTTATCCCATTCTTCACTCACCTCTCCATCAAGCATCAGATGGAACAATGTCAACCACTCCATCGACTCTCTACTTAACACCATCTGTTGGGATCATCACTTCTTTAGAGTCATTAGAGTACAAATCGCCGTTTTCTGAACATTGATAGTGTATCAAGCTTAGATTCATAAATAATCCTACAACTTTCGAGATCAGATCCTATGCTGATTACCATAATTTATTTAATGAAAAGCAATAGGATTTTGGCCGAGATGGGAAAGCTAGCACAAAAACATAAATAAACAATCTACGTTCACTTTACCGATAGATTATTTTCAAAATTTTCAACAAAAATCCTGTCTTTCTAATAAAAAGTATCTTAATTTTTCGGTATGGAATTTCAATGGTTTTAGAAGTTCCAAAACTCAAATTATCAAACAAACAGGTTGTGAATTTTTTAATAACATTTTAGAACGCAATGATTTAATTTGCTTTTCGGAAACTTGGAGAGATCCTATTGATTTATCATGTTTTAATTTAAACGACCATTTCTCAGAATTTCACGAACCAGGTTGTAAGAATCATTTGGGGGGCAGGCCTTCTGGGGGTCTGTCTCTGCTTGTCCGCAAATCAATTTCCAAATATGTTTCCATTGCTTTCTCGGATAGCTATCATTTTTGGTGCAAAATTACCAAAACCGGATTTGGTCGGGATCACGACTTATTCGTTTGTTTCATTTATATCCCTCCAAGTAGTTCAACTTTATTGAGAACAGGGCAATCTCTGTCATTTGAAACCCTTCAATCAGAATGTGCTCATTACGAAAGAAAAGGGTGGGTTCTATTATGCGGCGATTTCAATGCTAGAACGAATGACGTTAATGATTATATTGAAAATGACGAATTGGATGACTATTTGCCAATGGATGATAATTACTTGCCAGATCAACAAATAGATAAAAGACTAACCAAAGATACCTATCCTATTAATGTCAACGGAACCGCTTTTATTGAATTTTGTAAATCATCCGGCTACCGCATTATGAATGGCAGGATCGACAAAAATAATTCCAGCAATTTCACATGTTTTGCTAACAGGGGTAATAGTGTTGTTGACTATGCTCTTTTAAGCCAAGAAAACTTTTCAATGGTCAATAAAATGAGTATCGGTGAGCTATGCGAGCTTTCAGATCATAGCCCAATTGAGATATCTATAAAAAGCTCGAATGTTATCAATGAATCAGAAACACATCCTGATGTATCAGTTATGAATTCAACTACATCTGATGAAAATACGCTCTTACAGAATTATAAAAATCAATACTACTTCAATGATGCTTCGAACTTAGAAACTTTATCTTTGGCAATGGAGAATAACGAGATAAATACTTTTCTTGAAAATATATCAAATCAACTGGACAATGATCATTTACCCTTAGAAGAAATTATAGCATTATTGCGAACCAAAATGTTAGATTCATCCGAAGCTCATTTAAGATCTAGAAAAATTTTTGGTAAGACAGAAAATAAGAAAACTTTTAATTTGAACACTAATTGCCCTTGGTTTGATGCGGAGTGTCAAGAAAGCAAACAGTTATTAAACAACAAAAGGAAAAAATATCAAGCTGCACTGAAACTTTACTCGTATATTAAAGATAATCATGTGAATACTCTTAAATCAGCATATTTTCAACAGCGAAGGGTTTATAAGAAGCTGATAAAGTAAAAACGTCACAATTTCCTTGAAAAAAAGAAAACAGAACTTTGGAATCTGAAGGGTGAAGATCCGAAAAGTTTTTGGAAAAAGTTAAAAAGCAGAAAGGAAAAGCCCAATCTAAACTTTTCTAATATAGAATTATGACATTATTTCAGTACTCTTTTAAATTCTGAAGGTGTCAAAGGTAGCAATGAATTTGAAGCCTTAGCTCCCTCTGTCGACGCCATGACGCAAAATCTAATTGATGAAACTTTAAATCGTGATATTACCTTAGAGGAAGTCAAAATGATGGCTAAAAGGCTCAAAAGCGGAAAAGCTTCAGGGCTTGATATGCTGTCTGCTGAGCTTCTAAAACACGCAAATGAACATTTTATGATTGTTTTTACAAAACTATTTAACACATTGTTACAATCTGAAAATTTCCTGAGGAATAGTCTATAGGTATTATTGTAGTTCTTTGTAAAGGGGATGATAAAGCAGATCTGAATAATTATAGGGGTATAACACTATAAAGTATTTTTGGAAAGTTTTTCTTGGGTGTTTTACTGGAAAGATTGAATAATATCATTTCTCAATTTCAAATCCTTGAACAAAATCAGATAGGTTTTAGAAAAGGTTACCAAACATTCGATCATATTTTTACTCTTCGAGCTATGATTGAAAATCTGTTGTTACAACAGCTTGTAACGTATGGAATAAAGGGAAACTTTCTAAAAGTCATCAAGTCACTCTATGACAAGGTTAAATCATGTGTGAGGGGTAACGATAGTCTAACGGATATTGTCACTTGTAATAGAGGAGTGCGACAAGGATGCCTTCTTAGTCCAGTTCTTTTTGCTCTATATTTGAACGATTTGAATCGTCATATTAAGGAATCTTCTGAAGGAGTTTTGGTAGATGATATATCTATTAATTCACTTTTATATGCCGACGACCTTGTTTTAACAGCAAAGGATAGAAAAGATCTTCAGTCACAACTGGACACTTTAGATAAATTTTGATAATCTCTTAAAATGGAAGTCAACTTAGACAAAACCAGTCATGTTGATTCAAAAGCAAAAATCTCGTGCTAAATCTAAGAGAAACAAACCTTGGAAGATAGGCAATAAAGAACTTAAAGCATGTACATCTTATAAGTATTTAGGTGTAACCCTAAAATCAAATGGCTCCTTTTCAGAACATATTGATAAAATATAAGAGAAAGCTATTCCCTTATTTCTAAAAGCAAAGAATGGGGTGGTTTTCAGCCACGTCTTTTCTTTATTTATTTGACCATACGATCGCTCCAATTCTAAATTATTCATCAGAAATATGGGGTTTTGAAGATTGGCCTAAGTTAGAAATACTTCACCTTAAAGCCTGTAAATATGCGTTGGGTGTTCGTTCAAGTACGACCACGGATGCCGTCTATGCGGAACTTGGAAGAGTAAGTCTCCAATGCCAAAGACATATAAATATTCTAAATTTTTTCACTCGACTATCCTTTTTAGATCCAACACGTTACGCTAGCAAAGCTTTCTCTATGCTTAAGAAGGATGCAGACCATGGCCATTATAACTGGGTATCTTATGCCCACAATCTTCGCGTACGCTATGAAATCCAACAGTCGGATACTCGTTCAATCATTAAATATAAAATCATTAAGCACTTTCAGTCAGAAGTGCTACATGGATTAAATTAACATATAACTGATAACAGAAAATTAAACGTATATGCATCATTTAAAATAAATTACAAATTTGAGTGCTACCTGGATTACATACCAGATTTTAGAGTTAGATGCTCATTGGCAAAACTTAGGCTTAGTGCTCATAACCTTCAAATTGAATTAGGACGATTCAGTAAAACGAAAATTCCAAGAGACGAAAGATTTTGTTTATACTGTAAGTCCAAGAATATTCTCACAGTTGAAAATGAAATTTACTTTGTCTTGGCTTGCCCCCTTTATAAGGAGCAACGTCGAATATTTTTAGAAGCAATCCATAAAGGTTTCCCAACAACTGCCTCTCTTAACAACCTTTCTATGTACAAATGGTTAATGACCCAAGAAGATTATAATGCAACTAAATGTCTGGGGATGTTCTGCAAAAAATCCTTTGATATCAGAACAAGCTTTCTAGGCAATCCAAGCATCCTATAAATAATCTCCTTCTTTTCTCCTTGTTTTCGTATCTCAATTCTTTTCGTAAATCTTCAGTTTTGTTAAAATTTTGCTAGTTTTAATTAATGTATTATGTAGTTTTCCTACATTCTTTTCGTAAAACCTTAGTTTTGTTCGGATCTAGTTACAATTTTGTAATAGTTAGTTTTAATTAATATATTTGTAGTTTGTAAAATAGAAGAGTATGCAAGTATACAGTTAAGGGCCATCTCGGCCTGGATACTTGAAAAAAATTGGGATTTCCCCAGTAGGTGATTTTTTATCATCCCCTTCACTTAACAAAATTCTGGAAAACTTTCCTTCCCCTTGCTTATTTGACCCCCTTATAATGAAGCACAAAAGAGTAGTGGTGGTGAAATAGCGGAAAAACTCATAAAGTTCTTGCACTGTGACATAGGGCTGACTGGAAATACTCTTAGAGATAAGATAGTTAATCTCATTTCGTAGGATTTTCAAATAGGTATCACTGATCGGGGTTAACTAACAAAGTGATCTTGCAAGTTTTGAGCAGAATAGAAAACCAAAGAAACATTTCCGTAAAATTGCGAATTCAAAAGGGAGGGACTAGGACCCCCAAAATCTCCTATGAGTTTGACAGCCCCTAGGATTAAGGGTGTGGTCATAGAATTTATAGGTGCCACACCCAGTGCCACAGTCACATTTCAGGCTGTGTCCACCCCTAACCCTATACACTGGTTTCAATTCGCTGATGATGCTGCAGTCATCACTAGTCTTGACAATGAAATTGTCAGATGCTGCTCAAGTACTTTTCACGATAGTGCACATGGGCAAATATGATAATTCTCGTGGATAAATGCTCGACTTTCGAAGTAAAAAAAAACTTCTTCTTCAACTGTGCAAAACTTCCTTAAACTTGTACTAAATCATTTACCTGGTCCCTACTGTTGATATCAGAAAATCCTTTAAGTACCTAGGAAGACATTTCAATTTTACAATGGAAAAAATAGATGTTGTCTCTGGATTAATGAAGAAAATTGACTGTATCCCTTTCATCCAAAAACCAAGCTTCTTTTACATTATCACTTTGCACTCTCAAAACTGTCATAGCATTTTACAATTGCCAATCTCAATGGAATGGAGAGAAGATTTAGAAGCACCACTCCAGATATAAGAGCAATACTCAAGAGAAGGTCGAATCTGAAATTTGTATATAGCTAACAGCTGAGGGGGTGAAAAATAGCCACGGACTCTAGAAAGAAAGCCGAGATTCTAAGATGCATGCTTAGCAATGGAAGGGATGTGAGATGCCCAAGATAGACTAGATGAAGTAGAAAGACCAAACTGAGTGAAAGTAGATGAAATGTCCAGTTCAGAGCCATTCATGAACACAGGGGGGGGGGGGAT
>WIPJ01001317.1:68733-114412 GCA_018155075.1 Cassiopea andromeda | reverse complement strand
TTTACCCCCCCCCCCATAAAGTTCTACAGGATTTGCACATTTTTTGTAGGACTCTAGCATGTTATGAAGCAGTGGTCTTCCTTAATAGCAGTATAGGCCATAAAACATTTATTTTCAGGGGGTGTGTATGTCTTTAGTAGGTAGACCAAATGCAGCATGGATCTTAAGTGCTGGTATATATTATGATGCATCTATATTATTGAATTTGCAATGATTTTATATTGCGATGGTACACACTATGTCAGTACTTGTTATGGAAGTATTGTTATGAGGGTACATTTTATGATGGTACATTTTATGACAGTACACATTACATTAAAACATCTTATTATATATGGTCAGCGTAAGGTGAAGTGCAAGGCCTCAGCTACAATTACTGTCAGAAGTTTGTGCTTTTTCACCTTTCTAGCACAGGCCAGTTGCCCCACCCCCTTAGCAGCAAGTATTCCTTTAATGTCAGCACAGGCAGGTTCCTTGCATAACAGGTTTCCCCACAAGGGGGTGAAAAGTTCCTGTGCACTGCAGTCCTGTTATAGAGAGTTTCTACTTCTGGTAAGGCACATCTACACAAATAGATTATTTACTTCTGACTGATATTGCAAAAAGAGGCCACTTAGCACAGGACTACACTTAGAAATTCAACTGTAACCATCCTATCTGGTTAAAAAGTATGATGTAAATCAACAAGCATGCATCCAACTACCAATGTCTAGAACATCTGTTCAAGATTGATGGTTACTGCCCAGGATATATCAGTCTAGCCTCTGATTCTTGGTTTCTTCACCTCATTTCATGCACAGTCCTTGAATCTTATCTATGCCTCTATTATGTTTTCGCAATGACCCACAATGTAGCAGTTTTGGCATACAGTTAAGGTCTCTTGCCAAGGTAAAGAATGGCAGTTGCGTCTTCAAGAACATATTAATTCCAACAGCAATGTCAGGAGCTCCAGCCTCTTTCCATCAAACCCCACAAGTAGCTGTAATAGTGACAATAGTGTGCACACAGTTATAATGATTGGACATACGTGTATTCTATGGCAAAACCATGTTCTAAACGTGTGTCTACACTGAATTTAGCATTATAAACATTATTTTGCCATTAAAGCTCTGTCCATTCTTGTTTTTTCAGTGGTTGTTTCCCTACGAGAATAGTGTTATCTTACATATTTCTAATAAATAATGGTTAAAATGCTTTATAATCTGTAGTAGTGACAATAGTGTGCAAACAGTTACAATGATTGGAAATACGTGTATTCTATGGCAAAACAATGTTCTAAACGTGTTTCTGCGCTGAATGTAGCATTATAAACCTTGTTTTGCCATGACAACTCTGTCCACTCCTTTTTTCCAGTGTTTGTTTACTTACGCCTATTAGGCATGTTACAATGAAAACACATTGGTGAAGGAAAATTTCGAGGAAATGAGTGAAGTTCATTGAGAAAACATGTTTTATCCGTACTGTTGCCCTGATTCTAGTAGTTTAGTCGACTTTTCCCTACGAGAATAGTGTTAGCTTACGTATTTCTCATAAATAAAGGTTAAAATGCTTTATAAGCTGTAATAGTGACAGTAGTGTGCAAACAGTTATAATCATTGGAAATACGTGTATTCTATTGCAAAACCATGTTCTAAACAGAACTTCAAGGAAATGAGTGACATTCATTGAGAAAAGATGTTTTATTCGTACTTGTGTACTGATTCTAGTAGTTTAGTCAATGCTTCCACATGAAAATAGCTTTGGTTTACGTTTTTTCAATACATGCAGCTTAAAATCGTTTATAAGCTCTAATAGTGACAATAGTGTGCAAACAGTTATACTCATTGGAAATACGTGTATTCTATGGCAAAACCATGTTCTACGAGTCGTTCTACGCTCAATTTAGCATTATAAACATTGTTTCGCCATGAAAACTCTGTCCATTCCTTTTTTTTCAGTGTTAGCATACTTAGGCCCATTAGGCTGGTTACAATGAGAATAATATTAATGGAAGGAAATTTCGAGGAAATACGTGAATTTCATTGAGAAAACATGATTTATCCGTACGTTTGCACTGATTCTAGTGGTTTAGCCAATGCTTCCCAATAACAATAGCGCTAGTTTACGTTTTATTAATACATGCAGCTTAAAACGGTCTATGAGCTGTAATAGTGACAATAGTGTTCAAACAGTTATAATGATTGGATATACGTGTATTCTATGGCAAAACGATGTTCTAAAAGTGTTTCTACGCTGAATTTAGCATTATCAACATTGTTTCGCCATTAAAACTCTGTCCATTCTTGTTATTTCAGTGTTTGTATACTTACGCCCATTAGGCATGTTGCAATGACTAAGCTTTGGTGGAGGAAAATTTCGAGGAACTGAGTGAAATTCGTTCAGAAGACATGTGTTACCCGTACTTGTGCAGTGATTCTAGTAGTTTAGTCAACATTTTCCTATGAGAATAGTGTTAGCTTAGGTTTTTCTAATACATACAGGTTAAAACGCTTCATAAGCTGTAATAGTGACAACAGGTTGCAAACAGTTATAATCATTGGAAATCCGTGTAATCTATGAAATTCATGAAATTCATTGAGAAACTAAATGAACATTGAGACAACATGTGTTATCCGTACTTTTGCAATGATTTTAGTAGTTTGGTCAAAGTTTCCCTATTAGAATAGTGTTAGCTTACGTTTTTCTAATACATAAAGGTTAAGACAATTCATAAGCTGTAATAGTGACAATAGTGTGCAAACAGTTATAGTCATTGGAAATACGTGTATTCTAAGGCAAAACCTTGTTTTAAACGTGTTTCTTATAAAAATTTTTTCGCCATGAAAACTCTGTCCATTCTTGTTTTTTCAGTGTTTGGATGCTTAGGCCCATTAGGCCGGTTACAATGAGAAAAAACTTTGATGGAGAACAAGTTCCTGGAAATGAATGAAATTCATTGAAAAAACGTTTTATCCGTATTTTTGCACTGATTCTAGTAGTTTGGTCAATGCTTCCCAATGAGAATAGCATTCCTTACGTTTTTTCAATACATGAAGCTTAAATCCTTTATAAACTGTAATATTGACAAAAGTGTGCAAGCAGTTATAATCATTGAACATAGGTGTAGTCTATGGCAATTCCATGTTCTAAGCGTGTTTCTACGCTGAATTTAGCATTATAAACATTGTTTTGTCATGAAAACTCTGTCCATTCTTGTTTTGTCAGTGTTTGCATACTTAGGCCCATTAGTTACATACTTGGCTGGTTACAATAAGACTGCACAAAATAATGTTCCAGGAAAATTTTGAGGAACTGAGTGAAATTCATTGGGAAAACATGTTTTATCCGTACTTTTGCACTGATTTTAGTAGTTTAGTCAAAATTTCCCTATAACACTAACGTTAGTTTAGGTTGTTTTAATACATGTAGCTTAAAACGCTTTATAAGCTGTAATAGTGACAATAACGTGCAAACAGTTATAAATAATCATTGGAAATACGTGTATTCTATGGCAAAACGATATTCTAAACGTCTTTCTACACTGAATTTAACATTATAAACATTGTTTCGCCATGAAAACTCTGTCCATTCTTGTTTTTTCAGTGTTTGCATACTTAGGCCCATTAGGCCTGTTACAATGAGGAAAACATTGTTGGAGGAAGATTTTATGGAAATGAGTGAAATTCATTGAAAGCACATGTTTTATCCGTACTTTTGCACTGATTCTATTATTTTAGTCAAAGTTTCTCTATGAGAATAGCGTTAGCTTATGTCTTTCTAATGCATGCAGCTTAAAACGCTTTATAAGCTGTAATAGCACAATTCAGTTCAGTTAAGGCATGAGAGCTTGACATCACGTGACTTCCACTGTGGCCTGCCCCGCACGATTCTTCGCCATTGAACGCAATCAGATAGCAGTTCTTGGATAATAGACGTACTATTGTTGTGCCAGGTCACTGATCCGTAGGAGCTTTTCAGAGAACCAAGGTCCTTTTGAATGGTACTGTCCCATGTGCATTTGGAGGCATTGCGTGTGCAGCACCAGCTGCTAGGCTTAGGGTTATGCCAGATTGATCCACACAGACATCCCGCCAGCATACGGGCAACATGTCCTAACCAGCGGAGTCTTCGAAGGCGTATGGCATTGTCCATGGTCGGTTGGCGACAGCAGACTTCTCGAACGTCAGTGTTACACAGGCGTTGCAGGCGAGAGACACCAAGAATCGCACGTAGCGCGTACATTTGGCAGGTTTCTAGTGTCATGAGAACGGCCTTGGTCATTGTCCAAGTCTCTGAGCTGTATAGTAAGATGGACAGCACTGAGGCGTTGAGCACTTTCATTGTCAGACCCAAAGATAAGTCTTGTCGTTTGAAGATTCTATGTTTTAGCTGATTGAATGTTATTGAAGCTTTTCCGACGCGGGCCGAAATTTCATCCTTTGCTGAGGTGTGCCGGGATGAGATACCAGATCCAAGATAGGTGAAAAACTCAGTCACCTTGATTGGTTTGCTGTGGACTGTCAGGTTTGGCTGTTGGTTTAGATGGAAGTAGATCACTTTGGTCTTGGCCGGTTTGATTTTAAGGCCTAGCATTACTGCCTTTTCACTGATGCGATCCAACAGATCTTGACATGATGCAGAATCAGGCTGCAGTATTACAATATCATCGGTGTATGAGAGTTCTTGGATCCAGTCCACCTGGCTGCATGTGACCCCGTCAGCAGGAGAAAATGATTTAGTCAAAATCCAGCTTAACACGAGGTTGAAAAGTAAGGGGGACAGAACACATCCTTGCCTGACCCAGGTAGATATCGGGAAAAGGGCAGAGCATCCGTTTTTGGTGCATACACAGGAATTTGCCCTGGAGTACATACTGGTAATAATGTCAGTAATCAGGGTATGGACCCCGCATTTCCTTAACAGGTTCCACATTGAGGCTCTGTGCATGCTGTCAAATGCAGCAGCAAAGTCGATGAAACACGCGGCAGTTGGTTGCCCATGCCGTAGGCGGCATTCTAGACAGCGGCGAAGCATGAATATTTGGTTGACACATCCCCTTCCATTCCGGAACCCCGCCTGCTCATCTTTGATGGTAGACTCGTATAGGCATTCAAGATGTTTTCTCAGGATGATCGTCAATATCTTTCCCATGATCGATAGCAATGTGATACCACGGTAGTTAGCGCAATCTTGCTTACTGCCTTTCTTGTAGACAGGAACAATGATTCCATCCTTCAAGTCTTGTGGCACAGAACACTCAGCCGAAGTCATTGACAAGAGGTCACGAATCAGGATTAGATTCTCATCATATAATGCTTTTATCCCTTCAGCAGGTATATCATAGGTCCCTGGTGACTTGCGCTGCTTGAGTGAATGCACTGCAGCTTTCACTTCAATGAGGGAAGGTGGCGATTCATCGACAAGGGAAGAGGCAGCAGGCATAATACCCTGTAGGGAGGTGTCAGTAGTTGTAGGGTTAGGGCGGTTGTAGAGACTGGAGAAGTACTAAGCCCAGCATTGTGTCTGGAGCTCGTTGGATTTTATGACTAGCCTGTTTTGGTCGAGTATAGTTGTTGGTGGGGCCAATCTTCCACGCCCAGTTAGCAGACGAATGTTGGCATACACAGTGTGGTAATGGCCCCGATCAGCAGCTTGTTGCGCATATCATCTGCACGATTTGTCAGCCATGCCTGCTCGTCGTCCTTTAGAGATCGTTTGATTCTGTGAGAAAGGCCAGAGCGCAGGGGGCAAGAGTGTGTGGCACACCGTTGTTCAACTAGCCACAGTGTAGTATCCGATATCCAGGGTCTAGTATTACAACGTAGTACCGGACAGACTTGGTGCATGGCGCCATTTAGGGAGGTCTTCAGCTTGTCCCATTGTTCGTTTGAATTGGATATTCCTTCAGAATCGGCTAGGGCAGAGAATCTGTTGTGGACAGAAATGTTGTATGCAATGTTTTTCTGCTCCACGTTGAGACACAAGAGATCCAGGGGTGGGGACCTCCATTGAGAATGTCAAACCCTAAGATGCAGCTTGATATGGGCTACCACCAGTTTCTGATCAGATTGAATGTCGGCACGTGTGTACATGTGGATGTCATTAACAATGCTCCTATACGAGCGGTGCACGAGGACGTGGTCGATTTGCTTCTTAGTGTGCCCGTTGCGAGAGAAAAACGTCAGCTTGTGACAGGTCCTATGTCTGAACTGCGAGTTGGCACAGACAAGGCTGTTAGACGACGCAAATGATAGCATTCTGACACTGTTATCATTGAGAATCCCATACCCGTAAGCCTTGAGGCAGTTGTTCCCACCATCAGTGTTATCCCCCATTTCAGCATTCATGTCACCGGCAATAATAGACACATTCCCTTCCGGTATGAGGTCAACACAGTCTTGTAGCTCAGAGTAGAACTGATCCTTTTGAGCAGGATCGTAGCAGTTGGTAGGGGCATAAGCCGCAATTATTGTAACTCGCACAGCTTCAAGTTCCAGGACCGCCTCAAAAGTGACAATAGTGTGCAAACAGTTATAATCATTGCAACTACGTGTATTCTATGGCAAAACCTTGTTCTAAACGTGTTTCTACGCTGAACTTAGCATTACAAACATTGCTTCGCCATGAAGACTCTGTCCATTCTTGCTTTCCTATGAGAATAGTGTTAGCTTACGTTTTTCTAATACGTAGAGCTTAAAACGCTTTATAAGCTGATATAGTGACAATAGTGTGGAAACAGTTATAATCATTGAAAATACGTGTATTCTATGGCAAAACGATGTTCTAAGCATCGTTCTACGTTGAATTTAGCATTATAAACATTGCTATGAAAACTCTGTCCATTCTTGTCTTTTCAGTGTTTGTATACTAACGCCCATTAGGCATGTTACAATGACAAAACATTGGTGGAGGAAAATTTCGAGGAAATGAGTGAAATTCAATTAGAAACCATAGTTTATCCGTACTTGTGTACTGATTCTAGTAGTTTAGTCAAAGTTTCCCTATGAGAATAGTGTTAGCTTACGTTTTTCTAATACATAGAGGTTAAAACGCTTTATGCGCTGTAATAGTGACAATAGTGCACAAAAAGTTATAATCATTGGAAGTACGTGTATTCTATGGCAAATATATGTCCTAAACCTGTTTCTACTCTAAATTTAGCATTATAAACATTGTGTCGACATTAAAACTCTATCCATTCTTGTTTTTTCAGTGTTTGCATACTTATGCCCATTAGGCTGGTTACAATGAGAAAAACATTAATGGAGAACAATTTCGAGGAAATGAGTGAAATTCATTGAGAAAACATGTTTTATCCGTACTTGTGTACTGATTCCAGTAGTTTAGCCAATGCTTCCACATGATAATAGCGTTAGTTTACGATTTTTTAATACATAGAGCTTAAAACGCTTTATAAGCTGTAATAGTGACAATAGTGTGGAAACAGTTATAATCATAGTTAATACGTGTATTCTATGGCAAAGCCATGTTCTAAACGTGTTTCTGCACTGGAATTAGCATTATAAACATTGTTTCACCATGAAAACTCTGTCCATTCTTGTTCTATTAGTGTTTGCATTTAAAGGCCCTTTAGACCTGTTAAAATGAGAAAGACATTGTTGGAAGAAAATTTCGAGGAAATGAGTGAAATTCATTGAGAACACATGTTTTATCCGTACATTTGCACTGATTCTAGTAGTTTAGTCAAAGCTTCCCCATGAGAATGGCGTTAGTTTATGTTTTGTTAATACATAGAGGTTGAAATGCTTTATAAGCAGTAATGGTGAAAATTGTGTGCAAACAGTTATAAGCATTGCAAATACGTGTATTCTATGGCAATACCATGTTCTAAACGTGTTTCTACACTGAATTTAGCATTATCAACATTGTTTCGCCATGAAAGCTCTGTCTACTCCTGTTTTTCAGTGCTTGCATACTTTCAGTGCTTGCATACATGCAGCTTAAAACGCTCTATAAGTGTTATGATTCTAAGCCTCCTCACATTTTCCTACCATAGTCTCAACCTTCTCATTCTTATTATCACATGTCATTTGCCACCCACAATAAAGTACTACATTAATCATTTACCATCTTACATCAACCTCACTTTCGCATTAAGACATTCATTCTTTTGTATTGGATGCTCTCGATAATAGGCTGTTTTTATGACATCCACATTTCTCAATTGAAGTTTGGTTTTATAGACTCAATCTGCTGATATCAGAGTATTACATGGTGTCAGGTGTGTTTTCACTTCATATTAGTTAAGTTTCAACTTAATTTACTTGAATTTCTTTCATGGAACGTCTCAAACCCCCTGGACCTTTATCTTTCGAGGGCAACGTGGCACAAACATGGAAAACCTTGCGCAAGGCCTTCGATTTTTACCTTGTGGCCACCGAATCTGACACAAAATCAGATAAGATTAAGACTTCCATTTTACTTACATGCATAGGGGACCGTGGAAGGGAAATTTATGAGACCTTTGAGTTTACCACTGCTGGTGATTCGCTCAAGTTAATCCCAGTTCTCGAACAATTTGAAGCTTATTGCAACCCCCGGTCCAATACTACCATCAACAGACATAAGTTCTTTACTTATCGCCAAGCTGAAGGACAGCCTTTCAACAACTTTGTAACGGAACTCAGAACTTTGTCTGCTGAATGTGCTTTTGAGAATTTGCGTAACACGCTCATCAAAGATATGATCATTTGTGGAGATTCTGATTGTGCGCTCAGAGAAAGGATGCTGAGATTGGAGCCTACATTGGATCTCAAGAAAGCCATAGAACTCGGTTTGGCCGCGGAACAAACAAAAGTTCATTCCAAACAGCTCACCGCTCAGATTGACTGCTCAGTTAGCAAAATCAGTCATCCTAGGCAAAAAGGCTCAAAACAAGATATTGCGGGGGCGACGTCTAATGATCCCGAAAAAGCACGGTACAAAAGCCAGCAAACAGAGATGATCAAGGGATGTAAATTCTGTGCAGGCAGCCACTCTCGAGGGCGTTGTCCAGCATATGGTAAACAATGCAATAAATGTCACCATAACAACCATTATGCTAAATGCTGCACTAAATGAGTTCAGGAAATTGAGGAAGAAAACTTCAATTATTCATCCGATTCCTCGTCTGATACCGAATTCTACATAGGCTCCATAGAGGCAACTGACCGTACCTCTTCAGTTTCTCCTGCTTTTGAACAGCCACTCAAAATCGATTCAGTCGATGATGCGACTTCTAAACAATGGTCAATTAACTTGGAAACCGTTGGCAAAAACATATGTTACAAAATTGACACAGGTGCACAAGTAAATGTACTGCCAAAGAAGCATTTTGACAAACTTAAACCTCGTCCCCCATTGAAAACCACCTCTGTCAAACTCTCTGCCTACAACGATACCAGTATACCCGTTGCTGGAAAGTCAATAATTCCATTGGTGCACAAAGGTGTGAAGTATTATGTTCTTTTCATTATTGTAAGCTCGGACACAACTCCCATTATCGGCCTCAATGCCTCTGAGAAGCTTAATCTCATCCAGCGTGTGTCTAAAGTTAATCGAAGTGATACCTTTCACCCAGATTAAATTCCAAAGAAATACTTCAACTGTTTTGGTGAGGTTGGAATTCTGAAAACTGCATATCACATTGAACTCAAGCACGATGTAACACCAGTAGTTGTGCCACCACGTAAAATCCCGTATGCAAATCTATCTTGGCAAATTCATTCCCGGGCTTTCCGATGAAACTGCACCACTTCGAGAACTCTTGAAGAAAGATGTCGAATTTGTCATCTTAAAGCCGCAGGCAAAAGCATTTCAGCGGCTGCAATCATTGATTACCACTGTACCCACTCTTCAATATTACGATCCAAACTTGCCTACACGACTTCGCACTGATTCAAGTCTTATTGGTCTAGGTGCGATGATAGAACTTCTAGTAATAGTGATAATCGTGTGCAAACAGTTATAATCATAGTAAATACGTGTATTCTATGGCAAGGCCATGTTCTAAACGTATTTTTATGCTGAATTTTGAATTATAAACATTTTTTAGCCATGAAACCTCTGTCCATTCTTGTTTTTTCAGTTTTTGCATACTAAGGCCTATCATTCCGGTTACAACGAGCAAGACTGTACTCAACATTGTCTCCTTACGTTAGCAATTGCTCTATTGATGCTAGACGGCCGCGGGGGGGAAGTCTGGAGCACACATGAAATGTTGCACAGCAGTAAGGTATGAACAGCATCGCATTCATTGAGCACAAAATTCCCTTTGGCGTTATCAAGTGTTAGCTTGCGGTCTGGAGAAATTAAGAAGCAAGGAAAAATGAAGAAATTGAAAAAGAAAAATTAGAAGAACAAATATACAACATCTGACAGCATCACTTCCCAATAATGATGAACTTCTCAATGCAATGTGAAATGGAGATAAAACTTTGTAGGGCTACACTACAGTATTCCTATCTGCCTGAGATAATGCAGTGCTGTTATGTGACTTAATAAATCATTGTGGTTGGCTTTGATTTGTCTGATAGAAAGCTTTTCATAATAAAATGAAACCTGCTTTAAGTGCTACCTCAATAGAGCGGCCACCTGTCAATAGCGGTTATCAATTAACCCGCCCATACAATTTAAATACTTATTTACCTCTGTAGAGCGGCCATCTTTCACTACGACCAAGTTAACATTTCCCTTGCTTAAGTCGGTCAAATATCTTAGCAAATTCACCAAAGGTACTTGAATGAATATTAACACAAGGTATACCACTAAAATTGCATTTGGGTGTTACTGAGCCCTGAACTTGGTATATATAGTATGAAAAAGCTTCCGAGAGTGCATGCAAACAGCAGAATATTATTATTTTGCAAACAAAATGCCCTCAGATTTTAGAATTGGCTTCATAGCTATTTGGCTATACATCACCTGTAAAATTAGATAGAAGTTCATGAATAAAGGAGCTTGATACTTCAAAATTGACGAAACATTTTGCCTGTTCAGGAGTGAAATTGGCAATATTGCATACTTTTTGCATTGCAGAATGACTTTCTCCAAGAATGATTTTCTCTAAGAGTAGAAGCCAAATTAACACATAAAAGCCACTTCTGCACAATACAGGTCTAGCGTCTCAAAGTACTGAGAGAAAATATTTACAGACAGAAGCAAAGAAGTATACAAAAAGTTGATTCGATTTTAGTATTCCTACTGAGCAAACTCAAACTAGTCTCTCTCGATCTCTCTCGAGTTTACTTCCGTTTCCCCCAATTCCTTGGGGATTGGAGGGTGGCTCTGAGAGGGTTTTAGCTCTGGCGCGAGCATTTAGAACCAGATAGCCTTCCTGACGTCAACAATGGCATGCGGTGGGCCTTGAACCCAGGACAATGTTGGTCTTTGTCGAGTGCATTACTGCTAGGCCACGGCTGCTCTAGCTAACTCAAACTAATGAATGCTACTAAAATAGAACTCAGAATAAGGAAAGCAGAAATTCCTTATCCACAATCTAACCACACGATTTTTTTATAAGAAAACCTCAATTGCCTTAACTTTCCTGAAATTGAGACTGAGATTTTCTAAAGTTTTTCGTAACTTTTTCTAAAATTAACTGGGTAAAATGGTTTACACTTTCGTTATTAATATCGTATGCTTGAATTTGAATTCCAACTTCAACACTTTAATGCAACAACGATGAAATATCGATTTTTGGCCAAGAACATTGATCATTTTGGAAATTGACCTCATGATTTTCTTTAGATTTTCTTAAGATTTTGACCATTTGAGCCGCATTTTCTTATAAACTATTTTTTCTTATGAAAAGAGCAACGTGTAATCGATTGAGATACTGGATATGGACTATTATACATTTTTTAGCTTCCTATGTAACACAAACAGTCTTTATCTTAAACGTTATTTCACAATGATTTTTAGAAATCCACCAGGAAATTAGGGGGCCTGACTAAGAGTCGGTGTGTCCTGTGGTTAATGCGACCCAGTGGAACAGCTTGGTTGAGGAGATCTGAGCTCCTTGGGGGGGGAGTGTACTGTTCATGTTTCTATTTACTGATTTCATACAGACTAGTTCTGTTCTCTATTCATACTAGACAAAGTTTTTTTCAAAACAATATCCTAGACTCAAATAACGGCCAAGCGCAGTAGTAGCATGGAGTCATAAGCTTAGGCGAGGAGTTGGCGGAGGTTGCAGCCACCTCAGTTGGGCAGAAATCAGTTTCATTCGGGCAACATTTCTGAAAGAACAATAGAAGAATCAGGCATCTTTTCTGCCTACTCTCCAGATCTCTTTGATATTTCGGGAAGAAAGTTTGCAACACTCTAAATCTGAAGTTTCCTTCGCCCAAGAATGAAAGTGAAACAAGTTTGTTTGAGCAATTGAAGATGTTCACGAGATGAAATCAAGAATCAAACTAATTTCTATTCATATTATAATGCATTTAAATATACTAAATATTCAGCAGTTAGCAATGTCTTTGCATTAGCGCCAACTAAGGTGCAAATGCTCCAAAATGTGATGCCAGCGATTTTGCGCTAAGTAGATTGCCTTCCAAGGAAATGCTCGATCCTTCATCGGAGTCCACTATTTGCCGATCGGGTATTGGTTTCCCCTCGTATATACAATTGGCCTTTCCTGTGCTGTTCACCACTTTCTCCTCATGAATTATCCAACAATCTGAAATGAGTTGCTTCTCAAGTCTACAACCGCTGCAGACAAAAGCAACGCATTTTCCATCACTCTTTGGTCTCCTCGTTGCAATCACCTCGTCTTCCCTGTCTTTACAGATTCCACAGCAAGTGGTCCTATGGCGGTCACGTCGTGCTACCATATCGGTCACCAATATCATGAAGATCAACAGAAAAGTTTCTCGATGAGCCATCCTTGTGTGAAAAAGGTACTAGAACCGTACATAGCAGAATAAAGAGAAGAGAAAAGTGGCACAGTAAGATGCATTACTCTGTGCGTGGGGAAGGGAAGGTAGCTGAAGCAATGCACGGGGATCCTGAGCCTCTAGACACCTATTATCTTCAGCAAAAGAACGAAAGTGTCCTTTTTGGTAGTCCCTCTCTATAGCAAAAAGGATGTTTCCCAAAAATAGAAAGGGCGTGGTCCACAAAACATTTTTCGGGGCTTTGCCTCCTGATCTCCTTTTTCTTTCTCTTCCTTGGGCAGACATAGTTATGCACATCGTTGGATTTCAGAGTAACAAAATCAACAAATCAACAAACTTCTTGTATTATTTCTTGCACTTATGAATCTGAAATTCAAGGCCATACTATCATAATTGACATTTTGGTGTCCCCTTTTAGTGGAATCGGCCCCCCTGCCCTCGAAAATTCCTAGTTGTGCACCTGGGTTACTGTTTATAATAAGTTGACAAAAGCAAAACTAAATCTCTGAAGGCAGGTTCAAGCGTAAAATATTCAAATAGTGCTTGAAATCAGTGGCATTGAAAGGTTCCAAAAAAATTAGTTAATTACTGATATGGAAGATTTAAGCACAGACACATGAAACTGAACAACCAAAAATATTACAAATTATGTCATACCTGATGAGGTGCCCTTCCTTTCAGTAAATCTAAATTTGAGTAAAACACCTATAGGTCCTTTTATACTGTGTCTTTCCATTGTCAAGCAAGCACCTGTCTGTGAGATCTGCTTTAATTAAAAATTGCTCATCGTATATATAAGCTCATATCTCCAATTGCTTTGAATTTATTTACGGTAGTGATTGCTCCATTGAAGCTAGAAGGCTGCGGATAACATTGGAATGACCACGAAACGCTACATGGTAAACAGTTAGGAAGAGGTCTCTAAACTGTATCTCAAAAAAAGCAAACATTTTGCTCCTGTTCAAGCTTTCTTCACGGGCATGGCTAACTAGGAATAAACAATTGGACGTGGCCATATTCAGAGTCGTAGAAGGTTAAGGCATAACATAGTAATTCCCAAAATGGGGGACGGTGAATGGTTATTGGAGGACTGCGAGAAACTGCTGAAGATTAAAAATTTTAGAGACCCATTCATAGACTTTTGTGTTCTTTTTAACGCAGATCTATAAATCTCGAAAACGCTACGTAATCTCTGTTCGTATTTTTCTGTGAACGTATATTTAGTAAAAGTGACTATTGTTACTAAAGAACAATCAGGAATTGCATCTCGCATCTATGGGAGATCAGCTTCAACTGCCAAAGGCATACTTATATGTGGATAAAGAGAGTACGAAAGAAAATCAATTTGTAGACAATCTAAGTCAAGTTCAAGGATCTCTTACCAAGATGCTTTCCTCCATACGCTATGTCTTTTAAAAAACCGCCATGAACTATCACGATGCCTTGTAATCCATAGAAAGCTTGATATTGGGAGATGCACTCTAAGCAAAAACAAAAGGCGTGGTTTCAAATATTTTCTAAGGGCTAAGTCCCCTCCTTTCCACTTCACACCAATGTCTTCAATAGAGGCATATGCTTTCTTTCATTTACTAGCATTCACAAGGACAGATCTACATAATTGGGCTTCTAAAAAGTAAGAATGATAGCTCTGCAACAAATGAATGTACTTCGCTGAATTTCCTAAAATGATCAGGATGTGGCACAGAGCACTTTCTACGACGATCCATACTCATTTTGAAGTCACCCTTGCTGTAGATGACGGCGAGTAGAAAAAGTATGTGGTAGGGGATCGCCGTGTAAAATATTTTGAAAAGTTTGGGAAGCACTGATATAACAGATTAAAGTAAGGAGTGTTTCAAATGCAACTCCTATCATCATCAGCTAAGAATGAAAAAGAATATAGGTAATAAATATAAAAGAGAATTACTAGGTATACGAGAAAAAGTAGAAGCAAGTAAGTAGAATTTACAGTAGAATTAGAGCAAAATAAGTGTAATGGAAGGATGTTGAACGCTGTATTGACTTACGAGTATCCACAAATGTGGGAATACTTTATACCACTACTAATGGGATGGATTCGTTGAAGAGCAACTTAAAGCATTGCAAGACATTTTATCTGTTTATGTTTCAGACCAACAAGATGACTGGGTCAATGGGTAAGCCTACAATGCAAGCAGTCACCAGTTCGTGTGGCGTAACCCTATAGTTTATAAAATTTGAGTTAGTTCACATGAGCCTAAGCTTACAACTTTAAGTCTATTCACACGATTCCCATTGTGAAACCGCGCAAATCTTGCAAATGTTGCAAACACGTGCAGCAGTTCTCAATACCATTAATTTTTCAATGCCTCTCTCATGAACTTCACTCTATTTGAAGGCTGTATACTACTGATAGTTACAACAGGATTGGTTAAAACAGCAGACTACCGTTCCGTCATTGTCAATTTAAATCATTCCAAGAACTCAGGTGTTAATATTCTATAGCAATTATCAAACGCTTCAGTGCCAATTATTAACACATTAATAGAGGAAAAATTAGCTGAACGAATGATAGCAGTCATTAATAAGATATGCAAGAATCGTGGACTAACCAGAGCGAAGTAATTGTTTGAGCATGATGAGATGAGCCATATTTGATTGATCGGCAGTGATGGAAAGGTATGAGTTCATCGCTATAATATATTGCTAAATAAAACTGAAAAATAAAAAATGAAAAATGAAAAAGAACTACTTTAAATCATCCGACCGCATCATTGTCTAATAATGATGAACTTCCATGGCAATGGAAGTTACATTGAAATAGACTTTGTAGAGCTGGACTGCCTCTTTCATATCTACTTTATTGATCCTTTTTGTGTAAGCCCTAATTTAACACTGGACCTACTTACGCCGACGATTCTGCAAAAATATCCAGAGTCCTAAGTATAGTCTAGAGTATGGTGGCAAGAAAGGATTTTCATACTCAGCGCTTAAAGCCTGGAGTGAAATCACCTCAATCATTAGGGAACTGCTCAAGCTCTATCACCTCAATAAACAAGTAAAAATGTATTTGATGAGCTGCAAATAAATCAAACGCGACCCCCTGTTCAGCCTAAGATTTATTGTAATCTTTTTATTGAGTATAAAAAAAGCAAATAAATACACGTTTTAGTGAACTACGTGGCGGTCACAGCGAGAAAGGACTTATTAGTCAGCGAGTTCCCACTATAACCGGTACTCACAATTTGCTACTAACACTTAACACTGTACAATTGACACTAGATGTCTGTATTTGCAGACTCCACGGATGAGGAAACTAGGTATTGAGCACATAACCCTCCAAAATACGAATTAGGGAAGTAACAAATCGAAAATTGACATGGAATATTGTAATTCTTCTTTATGATGTTGGACTAGACCATTATGATGAATTTAAATTATTTTGATGTATCGTTTAGCTAATTTTAATTTAGCTGAAGGGTTATTTGTGTAAAAATACTATGAATATGAATATAATAGCGCCAGTGAAGAAATTCGGTCTACCGCCACTTTGGGCCACAGATTATGCCATTAAAAAATACGATGGGGCCTAACTGTCAGAGATTCTGAGTCTCAATTTTCGTCAAAATTTTAATCTTATAAAAAAGAGTGTATTGCGAATTCTGTCAGTTCTTTTGACGTTTGATTCTTAATTCCATACCGATTAAATGTTTTTTTGATTTGAGAGTATATTTGGGTACATCAGAACCTCCACCATCATCACCCCCACCCTAACAATCAAGCAAAAGTATTTCAAGACTCTCTGTAGTAATCCTAATCTAGGCTCACAATAATTAGCACGCTTGATTTGGAAGCCATATTCTATATTTCCAATTCAATTCAATATAAATCAAATCAAAATAAAACAATGAAAAGAGGTTAAATAAAAATGTGAGCACAATAATAAATCAATTATAAAAATGTTGTCTCAATGAGAATACTACATCCCTCTCTTGATAGAGGGTAACTGAACAAATCAAAATTAGCTCAAATGTTTGTGTTCTGATATTGTCATTTCAAAGAGTTCAACAATACCTCTGTGGTCTTGAAAGAGTTCGTCTTGGACGGGTTGAAGCTTTCTCTTTGGAACTAAGTTGTCCCTCTGGTTGCTTTTGCTCTGATTCCGCCTCTTTGGTGGCTTCATTCTCATTCTTGGAAACATAGAGCTTTAGGTGTGCTTTATTTCTGACATAGGTGATACCTTCCACATTCTGAATTTTTGCAGAGCTGTCGTAAACTGCTACGACTGTGTAAGGCGAATTTTCCCACTCTGAAGACAGTTTCTTTGCTTTAAGCAAGTTCTTGGAGAGGACTTTATCACCAATTACAATGTTGTTTGCCCTTGCTTTCCTCTGAGAGTCTGCAGCTGACTTTATTTTCTGTTTTCGCTGGGCATCACGGTATTTTACGGCAAGGTCCATCTTGGTTTTTGGAATGAGGTTGTACCACTGTGGAATATGATTTCGTGCAGCATATTTGAGCATTAGGTCAGTAGGTGCAGTACCAGCAGTAGTATGAGAAGTGGTTCTGTACACCAGTAGAAAATTCTGTAATTCATCTCTCCAGTTTTTACCTTCATGGTGAGCGCATTGGATAGCATGTTTGATTGTTCGGTTCATTCTTTCAGCTTCCCCATTTGCTGATGGCTAATGTGGAGTTACTCTTCGGTGTTCGATTGCATGACTTTCAAGGTAGGTAGTGAACTGTCTCAAGATGAACTGTGGACCATTTTCGATGCAAATACGTTTGGGATAGCCAAACATAGTGAAAACTTTATGCAAGCTGTTAATAACAGTCATAGAGGTGATAGTCTTCAGAAGTGTGGCCACCGGATAGCGAGATCTCTGCTCTTTGGATGAAGCTCAAGCTGGTGATACCCTTCTCTTAAATCTAACTTGGAAAAGTATGTTGCACGATGCAATTCAGTCAAAATGCCCTCAACCTCGACCTTGGCATATGCCTTTCACGAATTATGGCTTCATTTGTTCGCCTCATATCTAAACAAAGACGGATTTTGTTGTCCTTTTTACGGACAGCCACTATGAGATTGACCCAACTAGTAGGACTACTTACCTGCTCAATAATATCCAGCTTTTGAAGGCGTTCAAGCTCTTCTTCCACTTTCTTTCTTGTGTGAAAAGGAATTCTGCGGATTGGTTGTTGCACTGAAGTAACATCAGGATTTATGTGTAATTTTAGTTGGAAATTCTTTAATTTTCCAGTCCCAGAAAATAGTGTAGCATTTCTTTCCAGAATGTCCTTAAGTAATGGATTTGCAGTGTTTGAAGAGAGTTTATTGACATGAAGTGAACAAAATTGGGCCTACCCTAAGCAAGTCAAGCTTTTCAGCAGTGTCTTTACCAAGAATTGCACCCCCTATTCCTCTAACAACATGAAACTTTGCAACAATTGTTCTATCATTTGATGAGTATTTAAATGCACCTAGAATCTTTAGCTGTTCTTGTGCTTGATATGGAAAGATTTTTGCATTTGACATGTGGAGCACTGGAGGTAGATTTAGCTAATAAAAGTTTGGTTCATCCAGAATATTGAAGGTGGATCTGAATCTATGAGCAAATTTACTTTTTATGAGCCAATCCATCAAGATTGGCTACAGAGCTGACTTGAGTGTCGACTCTATATGGAACATGTATATATCATATTCATCACTGGTCTCATTTGATTGTACTTCTCGATGAGCTAAATGTGATGTCTGATGTTGGTAAGCACTTTTTCTCCTTTGTTTCTCTTCACTAGGTATGTCTGTCTTTCCTTTACTTCTGCACATTTTTGTGAAATACCCTTTCTTCTTGCATTTATCAAAAATGACATCTTTACTTCGACGGCATTCATTACTGTAGTGACGTTTTGCGCCACATCTCCCACAAGTTTTGTGAATTTTTTCTTGGCCTGTCCTAAAACTGGTTGTCTGGTGTTGTGCATTTTCCAGCGAAGAAAATTAAGATAATCTTCATCACCTTAGGCTGGTGGTGTTTGCAAGAAATGGTGCTCATGTTTTGCTTCTATTTCTTTTACCTGATGATGTGCAGTTTCCATGACCTGAGCGATTTCAATGACTTAAGCCAAAGTTAAATCCGGTTCAGTGAGTAATTTCTTGCGGAGTCCTGTTGATGAGCAAATTGCAATGGCCTGGTCACGAATCTGATCTTCAGTCTGATCTCCGTATTCACATGATGCTGTGAGCTTCCTCAATCGAGTGAAAAATTGCTCAACTGACTCACCTGCTTTTTGTCTCGTTTGATGAAATACATTTCTCTCAAACGGAACGTTTTTCTTGACCGAGAAATGTGATGTTAGAGCTTCTAGGGCCTTATCGTAAGTGTCATTTTCAGGAGTTAAAGTATCGAACACTTCTTGAGTTTCAGGGTCTGCCATATGTAAAAGCATAGCTTTCTTGCGTTTATCAGTAGTTATACCGGAGACATTTAACAAGTATTGAAAGGATTTCTGCCATTTATCCCAGGTTCGCGCAATTTTGTTTGGATCCCCGTGTGGATGAAATGGGTGAACTCCTGGCACTGTAATTTGAGTAGCCATGACTGCCTTGTGGCTATGCACAACAAAATTCTAATCATCAACGGATTATGACATTTACTTGCGATGTTTTTCCTATGGAATTTGATCCACAGACTCGTCGCCAATTTAGTAATTCTAATCTAGGCTCACAATAATTAGCACGCTTGATTTGGAAGCCATATTCTATATTTCCAATTCAATTCAATATAAATTAAATCTAAATAAAACAATGAAAAAGAGGTTAAATAAAAATGTGGGCACAATAATAAATCAATTATAAAAATATAGTCTCAATGAGAATACTGCACTCCCATTCTCTCATTACGTGATAAGTAAATAGTTCCAAAAATAAGAGCTGCTAAAATAACACCGCTGCTTTACAGAAAATTGCAATTTTTCGGCCCGTTTTACAAGGGCCTTTCATCACCATTAGGGAAAATTAACGCCATTAAAGGCCGGCGTGAACAGGGCCAATAAGGTAACTGAAAATCTTACGATGCTTTCTTTTGCGTCTTATTAGATCCTTACGATTTGCTTTATTCGTCCATACAAAAAACTTCTTGAAATAGATGAATACCGTACATTACCGATTGACCCACTAGGACTCAACTAAGCGCCCAGTTTGGGAAAACTATTTCTCACAAGCGCCCAGGTCCGAATAAGTGCCCAGTCCAGCTAAGGACACAGGTTTGAATAAGCTCTTAGTATATATTGGATGGCTGAAAAAGAAGCAACACCTTTTCAATTTTCTTTGACTTTTGATCTCGCATAAGTTTACACTTTCTCACGATTAAATACTCTCTGTTGATTTCATTGACTATTTTACACATTCTGTAATTCCTATTTTACACTTTTAAAGTGTCAAGTTGATGAACGTAGGATAGTGATGATCTATTGATTCATTAATTGGAACCTCATATTTCAATCTATTCCTTAGAAAGATGATGCATGTTTATGTATCCGTTCCTCCTTTTCTGAATAACCACCCAGGTCTGAACAAGCGCCCACCTAAAAGCTTTTTTAAAAATAATTTACGGTATGTTGAATCAACAGATATGTAGTTTATGATTTTAGGTATGGGGGTGGTTTAAAATTGGGGAGGATATGAAAACGTTTCAAAGGACAATTGGGGTATGAAATCTTGTACTTATTTCTCAACGGGGTATGAGAACTGCTTAACAAAATTTGAAACGGTACAAAACTGTTGAACTGTTCTAATTTCTAACCCACTCCCCCCCTCATCCAGAGGTATAAATAACTCGCCTTTAATTGGTCATTGCCATATAAACTGGGGAAAAGTACTAAATAAAACAGTCAGGCTGATCTATGCAGAAGCTTTCTGATGGATATTTTTCACGTTTCTCTTTACTGAATTCGTACAAACTATTTCTTTTCTCGTTTCATATAAGTGGAAATTTACATATTGGAAATAATTTTCTCAAAGCTAAAGCCTGCTAAGCTGGGAAGCAACATGGAGTTGAAGAGGTCTCTTGTGCAATGAAAGGTGTTCATAAGAAGAAGTGAAGAAATATGCTAATTTGAAATCACACGGTATTATAATTGAATGCATTTGATATACACCAGCTAGCAGTGTTCTTGTTCTAGTTTGAACTAGATATCTCCAATATGTGAGAGGAGAGAATCTGTTGTAGACATAGCCACTGAGCCATCAAGACAAATGCTCCATTGTCCATTGCTTTTTATTACTCCCCCGTCAAGTATTTCTTTCCCCTCGTATACGCATTTAGGCTTCTCCTTGCTATTGATCACCAGATCTTCATAAATTTCCCAGCAATCTGAAATGCGTTGCCTTTTAGGTCTACAATCGTGGCAGACAAAAGCAACGCAGTTTCCATTACTCCTCGGTCTACTCGTTGCAATCACTTGGTCTTCCTTATCTTTGCAGATTCCTCGGCAAGTGTGCCTGTTGCGGCTCCGTCGTGCTACCACATCGGTCACCAATATTACGAGGATGAACGGCAAAATTACACGATAGGCCATGTCTCTATGGAAAACAATAGAATAATTCGTAGCAGAATGAGAAGAAGAGAAAGAAACATGGTATGATGTGGAAATTGATCGTACAATAATACAATTATAGGCACACAAAAATTAACAAACGATACTACACACTTTTTAATAAGAAAATTTAACTTTTGCTGAGACTCAATGTTCTTTAATTATTCTTAAATTTGAAAAGTGTAACTTTGTCTTAAGAGAAAGGAATGTATTCAAATCTTTGTTTGTCTTTCTTCTTCTTAAAGCAAACCAAAAAGGAACAGAATAATCAATTTTCTATGAATAGTGCAAGCGTTAATCTATAAATAATGTTGTAACTCTAATGCACAGAAGTTCTAAGTCCTGATGAAGACTGAGCCTTGCGTTATTCTTAAGTTCATATTTAAAATTCAGCGATTCTGAGCCTCAATATTCTTACAAAAAAGAGTGTTGAGAGCGCAAAAAGAGTGCAAAACTTATCATACCTGATGAGATGCTCTCTTTTTCAATAACTCTAATAAGCGTATATCCTCGTTATACCTTTTTATACGTTGCTTTCCTATTGATGAATTAAGCACCTGTGTGTCAAATTTTTTTGATAAAAAACTATTCATCTTAATAAAAGTCTCATATCTCTATATAATTGGTATTTATTTAAATACGCAATAGCTCTTTGAGGCTAGAACGTTGGGGAAGGGGGAACTTTAGAATGCTCGCGAAGTTGTATACCGCATTTATAATGAAAGAGCCTTAAATTCATCTATACAACCACCCCCTGCGCATTGTCAAGCGTTAACTTAGGCGCTGCCTCTACCTTCCTTGAACATTTAGAAAAGCTAAATTATTTACTGCCTATCAAGCAAACATAAGTTTATTCACGTAAATTAAAAATAAACTGTGAGAAATTTTCTATCAGAATATTTTGTATGTTTATACAGGTGATATCTTGCGAAATGGATTGATAATATTCTAAATATATCACAAAAGAGCCGATGACAAATATTCCTGGTCTATTATACTAGGGATGTGATTTTCTTCATTAAAATGTTTTTATCATTAAAATATATCTTGGCACGATGCCTCCAACTCGGTTAGTTCAACATACTAGATTGGAAGCAGTAGCCCCCCCCCCCACTTTTCTTATAGTGTATGATGGTGAGATTGAGACATTTGGTTCAAATCGAAATTAGATTTTCTTTATCTCTGCTAAAGTTTACTTAGCTTCAAAAAGTATCAGTGAGGAGGCCATTAGGATTTATTGTAGGTAGATCTTAGCACGATGCTTCCACTTCGATAATTAAACAGAAAAAAGAGAATGCGATCGGAATCTACAATGAATTAATTAGCTGACTAGGAAGTACAAATTCTAGAGTATAATTTTCTAAAATGCATTTCTATGGCAGTGGCTCTTAATTTGGGTTCGTTCAAGCCCTAGGAGCTCGGCAAATCGGTTTCAGGGGTTCGGCGGATTGGTTTACCTTACTCGTATGATTCGTGACGTCATGCTCTGCTTGGCCAGTTTGTGCACTAATACAGCATATAGTGATATAAATATGTTTCGAATTTGAAGGGAATACGCACATTTAATTTTTCCCATTACCAAAGGCTCGATAAATGCATGTATGTAACTTGTGGGGCTCAATACCTCCAACAAATTTAGAACCACTGTTCTAAACCAAATAACAAACACAAGTTGAACATAATTCAGGGCATCCATTTTGGGCGAGGGAGGGGCCTACACAGTCGATTTCGATTGCGGAAGGGGAAGAATCGAGCATGAGCTACAAAAACGAAAAATAATGGGACTTGGTAAATTGATATACATTGGTTTAAGTACATTTAAAATATCGGCTTACTTTTATCACACTTTTGTGGTATTCTGAATTCAAAGATAACCCAAGTACGTAGCTCAGGCCCCGTTTGCACTGTACCAAATTGCTATCATCGCGTTGCATCGTGGAGTGATCTCTGTCGGATAGGGCCAGCATTTACACTATATAGGATACAGGGGAGGCCAGCTATCACAGAATGGGGGAATTTGTGGTGCCACGCCCTAAAATTATCATGGAATTTTGTTGCTACACCCATATCAAAATCTTGCTAGAGGTCCTACACCCTTACCCTAATATTTTCTCGTCGAATTTGGAAGAATTAGAAACCTGATCTTGGCGAGAAGTGAGGAGGGGGAAAGTCCCCTCGTGGGGCCACCATTGATCGGACACCCGCAACAATAAGAAGTGCCTTTCACATCACCTACTGATCGAAGTGGCTTTCCCTCTCAGTTGAAAAGCGTCTCATACCGGATAGCTGTGGTATGATGTATATAGTACTCCCTATCCGATGCAGAAAGCGCGGCGTCACGATGGCTCCCTGGTATAGTGTAAACTGGGACTCAAAAGAAATTTATCCTGAGTCCTGAGCTTTGTTTTTGATCTCTAATAAATAGTTTGTAAATATAAAAAGTTCTTTAGGACTAGCAAAACTACATGATTGAAAAGCAAGGAAATCTATTGACAGCATCCCGAGTAAAATTTTATGAAATGATCTGGGTATGTTTACTGGCACACTCCAACAGCATTTCCATGCAAGTATTGACGATGGAATTTTTCCAACTAAAGTTAAAAAAGGTGAGATAACATGTGTATTTAAAGCAAATGACCAGACGATAAAGACCAATAATTACAGGCCAATAACCGTCCTGTCTGCAGTTGCCACAGTGTACGAGCACTTAATGTCTGAGCAAATTGTGGCTTACTCGGAAGCTTTCTTGTCTCGATATCTCTGTGGATTTCACGAGAATACTCAACAGACTCTTGTAAGATTTGTTGAAAAATGCAAATCAGTCCTGGAAAAAGGGATTCACAGGAGCAATCCAGGTGGACCTCTTCAAGGCGTGTTATTGCCTAAATCATGAACTGCTTATTGCAAAACTGTCTGCTTATGGTTTTAGCTAACGAGCTCTTAAGCTAATTTATGAGAAGCAGTAGATGGTTAAGGTCAAAGGCTCATTTAGTACCTTGAAGCAGACCTCTTTAGGCGTTCTCCAAGGCTCGGTTTTGGGACCCTTACTTTTCAATATATTCAATATTATGTTTTTTACTTGGTGAAAGGCGCTTAAATTTTCAACTGCGTAGATGATACTACTATTTTTGCGTATGGTTCAGAATGTGCTCAGTCCAAAAATCACTAGAAAAAATTGTCTCCTTGTTATCTCCTTGGTTTGAAAATAACTATATGAAGATGAATGAGGATAAAAGTAACTTGCTTGTCATTGGGAGTAATGACGAGGAGGTATCTGTAAGTATTGCTGGATCTGTGATAGAGGAAAGCGACGAAGAGAAGCTTCTAGGGGTGACACTCGACTGAAGGCTGAGTTTCAAAATTCACGTTAGTAATCTTTGTAAGAAAGCTAGCCAAACGCTACATGCACTGGCAAGAGTGTCAAAATATATGGAAAAGTCTAAATTAGAATTAACCATGACTTCTTTTGCTATGTGACATTTCAGTTATTGTTCACTTGTTTGGATTTTTCATGATAGGAAATCTTATAACAAGATAATCAAGATTCATAAAAGAACCCAAAGAATCATACACAATGATAGCACTTCAAACTTTGAGGGACTACTAACTAAAAGTAATTCAGTATCTGTTCACCAGAGGAATTTACAGCTGTTCCTTATTGAGATTGATAAAACCAAATACAATTTGAATCCATCTTTCATGGCACAAGTTTGTGATAGCAATGTTGTGCTGCATAATCTTCGTGGCAGTACTCATCCTGTTTTACCAAAGCTTGCACAAACCTGTATGGCATTGATACAGTAAGGTTTGTCGGGCAAAATAGAGACTCTGGTAGAATCTGCTGAAAGAAATCAAAGAATCCCAAACATTAGAGATTTTCAAAAGAAATATTAAGGCCATACCTCTTGATTGCAGCTGTAAATTGAGCAAAAGTTTTATTGTAAATTTAGGATTTTCATAAGTATGTCATTGTCGCGTTTTTTCTGTAGTTGGCTTTACTTAGCTTAGTGCTATTACATTTGATAACTTTAAATAAATTGTTTTTTCTCATTTTATCTATTATATTTTTCGAACTTTGAAGAGTCTTTGCCGAGTTCAGAATGCCACCGAAGAAACATGACAGAAAATTTCAATGTACTTTGGCCTACATCAATGCTTGTCAATTAAGCAAGTCCCAAAGACTATAGGATATCTGAGCATTGCATGAAAAATATGTAAGGAAAAGCTAGTAGTAAAGTTAGAGAAAATAAATCAGGATAACTCAAATAGAGACGCTTAGGTGTGCTATGATTGCCCATTTAAGAATCTTTATTTACGTAATTGCAAGAAATCGGTTAATAAATACTATTCGTCGTAAACTTACTTGCAGAGTAAAATGTTGCGACAAAAAATAGAAGTGTAATGACTGAAACTCAAATAAATAAATGTAAAAATTTGACTATCTGTTGTGGCCCGATCTACATTAGCAATGGGAGTGAAATTGTGTAAAATACACAATTTATGATCGAATGAGATTGAATCTATGAGTTGTTGAATACGAAGATAATTTACAATCAGTAAAAAGGGCTCTTAAGCGTAAGAAAAATGTTGCTGGATTGCGCAAGTTACTGTGAAGAGAAGCATCACCATCATCACTATGCAGTTAGGTCGTTGAGACGATCTGCCGTGGCCGCCCTATAGAATCTCCTCCAAGTTTCTCTATCTTCTGCCTCTCAAACAATCCTTGCAATGCAAATTCCCGAAAGATCGGTAAAGTGATATTAAGAACCTAAGGCTTTTGATACATAATATTTGTATCTTAATATTTCAGACGAAAGATTTTAGTTCGCTGAAGATTCATCTGTGTACAAATATTGTTATATTTGAGGTATTTTTGTATAAAATTGAGGAAAGTAAAATAAAAATGAGTAAAGAACTATCATATTTCAGTAATGATGAGCTTGCAAGTAAATGTGAAAGCAAACGGAGACACGCTTTGTAGAATTAAGATGCATCTTTCCTATCTAATGGAAGATCTTTGACATGTTTTCTGCGACTTCTTAGATCCTTACGATTTGCTTTATTTCGTTTATACAGAAACACTTTAAAAATGCCTGAATATGCTGAATTTCCATAAAAGCAAAGCATTGCTTACATGGGAAAAGCGAATTGGAACAGTCTGGTTGCGTAAAGTCTGAGGATATCTCGTAACTAAAACGGCTAAGATGTGTAGAAACATGCAGCTGAGACAAATTTTAGCAAGTAAAGGATACCCAAAAGACAAAATAAAAATTTGAATGATTTCTAATCATATGGGAAAACATTTAAATAGACTCATAATATAGCAAGTAGTAGTGTGTTTGTGTTGGCACCAACTAATCTGGATATGCTCCAAAATGTGATGCTAGCGATAACATTGCAAGTTTTCCTTCCAAGCAAATGCGAACTCCCTCATTGAATTCTACTGCTCGCCCTTCAGGTAATTCTTTCCCCTCGTATACGCATTTAGCCTTGTCCTTGCTATTGATCACCAGATCTTCATAAATTTCCCAGCAATCTGAAATGCGTTGCCTTTTAGGTCTGCAATTGCGGCAGACAAAAGCAACGCAGCTTCCATTACTCCTCGGTCTCCTCGTTGCAATCACTTGGTCTTCCTTATCTTTGCAGATTCCTCGGCAAGTGCGTCTGTTGCGGCTCCGTCGTGCTACCACATCGGTCACCAATATTACGAGGATAAACAGCAAAATTACACGATAGGCCATGTCTTTTATGGAAAATAATAGAAAAATTCGTAGCAGAATGAGAAGAAGAGAAAGAAACATGGTATGATGCGGAAATTGATCGTACAATAATTCAACAAGTATAGACACTCACAAATGAACAACGATACCTAACTTTTAGGCGAGCGTCAATAGTTTAAATCTTTCTGTTTTTGAACCTAGAATTATTCTTAAATTATTCTTAAATACCAAAGGAGTGTGGTCGCCTAAGACTTTAAGGAATGTATATTTCAATCTTTTAATCTTTGTTCATGTTTAATATATCAAAAAGCTAAGCAAGAGTTTGTATATTACATCGGTAATGCAAAAGTACATCTGACAGAAGAATTATAAGCAATGCCTAACAGATTGAGGAGAAGGGAAAGAAGAAGAAGAATAAGAAGAAGAAAAAGAAGAAAGGAAAGAAGATGAGGACAAAGAAGCACGACAAGAGGTAACAAACCTAATTTACAAGTATAGATTGGCCCTTCTCCAAGAGCCCTAACCCTAGAGCTGAAAAATATTAATAAGCCCCCCTTTGAATAAGTCCCCAGACAAGCATATGAGTGTAGTAGTTTGAGGCTTTATTAGTGAGTAAAGAAAGAAAAGCAAGTCATTAATTAGCTAAAAATCGTATGCCCTTTAGGAAACACCCTATTGTTTGTATTTGTAGCATCAAAAAGTACTTTATTGGTAGACCAATTTTAAACGGAATATACACAATTTACTACACAATTTTTTTATAAAATAAAGTTTATAAGAATATTCAGGATCAGAATCACTGAACTTTAAGAATAATATAAGAATAATGCAAGACTCAAGATTCATCAAGAATTCGAATTGTTTTTGAGTTACAGTACCGCTGGTAGATTAACTTTATCACTATCGATGCAATATTTGTAATTCTGCCCCACTTTTATATTGCATTATGATGAAGTAATACATCAATTAAGAAATGAATATAATCTTTAGATTTTTGGACGTAGTTGCATCTTCGATATCTAAGAATACTTTAAGAATAATCTTAGACTCAAAACTGAAAAAAATTTAAGAATATTTAGGCTTAGCGGAAAATTAAGCATTCTTATAAAATTGTGCACCAGAAAGACGTTTTAGGTCACGCCCTCAGGGGATTTGCAGTATACAGTAGAAACCACACAAAAGAATTTAGGCTTTTTTTGGGCAGCCTGGATGCTTTCTTAAGTAATGGGTTGGTGTTTCCAAGTCCACTCTGTGAGTTTCTTGATAAGGCTCTTATATATCAGTCTTTCTTAAACATTGGGCATTGCAAAATACGACTGAGAGTCACTATTCTATACATTACATGCCCTGCACATATTGACGCTTTTTCCAGCACAAGAACAATTCTTGAGAATGTCCATTGGTCAGAATTCTTGTTTAATAATTTTGCCATCTGTTGTGTGACTGAAAAATTCTGAAAAAGTTTTAAGGATTCTTGTAGTATTTGAATAGTAAATGTGCGGGGCTTTGAATTTTGTAGATAATTGATTAGTACACAAACAGCCTATGAAAATTTCTACTTTTGAATTTTTAAATTACACAACATGAAACCCACTATACAAGAACCAATACCAATTTCAGCCTCTTTGGGGTTCTTGTTTAGGGGGCTCAAAGGATGAAATTGTAGCCTCAAGGTTCTTATACATGCAGGTTCTTTTAATTAACAACGAACAATATTGCAAAAGATGTCATACCTGACGAGTTGCTCTTCCTTTCGGTAGATCTGAATTCAAGTAACACATCTTAAACCCTTTTATGTGCATTCCAAATGCCAAGCACCTGTTATCTTATGAATTGGTTTTAATTAGATATTTTTCATCGTATTGGAATTTTCGTTTCATCGAATTTGGTTGAAATGTATTTACGTTTTCTTGAGACTAGAAAGTGTGGAGGAGGGGGAGGCTCGGCATGCTCATGAGGCATAACCAGCAGTCAGTTTGAAACTGCCTCATATTCATCTAACAATCCACCCCCTGCGACCCCCTGGACAATGTCATCATGCGTTAACTTATGCGTAATCTCTGCCTTCCGTGAACATTTAGAAAGCAGAATTCTTTACTGCCTTTCAGGTAAACGTAAGTTTCTTCACGCAAACTAAAACCAAAATGCGAGAAATTTTCTATAACATATTTTACATGTTTGAACAGGTGCCATCTTGTGCAAGAGATTCTAAAACAAAATAAATATATTCTGAAATACATCACAAAAGAGTAGATGGTCAATATTCTTGATCTACTTTAGGAATATGGCGTTTAACACTAAAATGCTGCAGAACAGATTTAGCACGACGCCTCCATTTCGGTTAGTTGAACATACTAAGTTGGAAGCTGTAGCATCCCCTTTTCACTTTTCTGATAGTGTATGATAAGATTGAGACATTTGATCCAAATAGAAATTAGATTTTCCTTATCTGTGATACAGTTTACTCAATTTCCAAACGTACAACATATGTTCTGAAAAGTATCAGTGAGGAAGCCATCAAGATTTATTGGAGGAGACACCCCAAGATTTTTCAATCTGAGTCGCTACAAATTCATTCAATTGTCCAATACGCATGTAACGACAGGAGTGGATCTATGTTGTAAAGAACATCGATTGATTCCTCCGTTTTTGATGGAAATTCTTGACTAAAAGGCAGCACCCTATCAGATAAGGAGCATTGCATTTTCGTGGATTGGACCCCTGACCTCAAAAATTCCTAGTTGAGCGCCTGAACGAGGTTAAAGTGCGGTTAATATAGAGATGTCTGATTATTGTAAGAAATATATGGAAAGAGAAGCTAGCAAAAAAGTATGAGAAATGATCCACGATTATTCAAAACATAGCACACCTAAGAATCTATATTTACGTAGTTACAAAAATTGGTTAATAAATACTAATTGTTGTAAAGTTACATCATGCGTCGTAACGTTACATCATGCGGCGCAAAATGTTACGACAAAAAATTGAAGCATTATGACTGAAACTCAAATGAATAAATGTAAAAATTTGCTTCTTAATATCTACTACAGCCCCGGTATACATTCGTAAACTGTGGAAGATACACAGAGGCGTAGAAGTAAATTGATAGCTGGGGGGGGTGGGGGTGGGGAGGCTCTCTTCTTGGATGTGCTTTTATAAGAAACTCTGGCTGTATATGAAAATGATAATGTAGTCCAGTAAACAACGTACCTTCAATACCCTATAACTTGTGAACTAACAATTTGTCGACCGCATTTTAAACATAAAACAATCTTTTGTGACAGAATAAGGGTTATTTTATACTCTTATTTCCCAATAATTTACCGAGCTTGCACCCCCCTTCTCTCCCCTCTCTTCTACACCACAGAAGATATACAATTTCTAAAGATGGTACTGAGTATTTGAGTGGGTGCATACCGAGATAATTAACAATCAGCAAAAATACTTTGGCTGTTAAGCCTTACATAAATGATGCTGCATCACTCGAGGTTCTGGGAAGAGAAAGCATTCTATTACTCTAAGAAAGAAGGCCAGAGTTGTGGAATATAGATAACAGCATAAGACTGAAGCCAGAGACGTAGGGAGCATTATAAAGGCTGGGGGCAAACAGATTGTGGGACACTTTTTCGGGGTTTCTGGAAGTAAGATTGAGAACTTTGTCTGGATGGTAAAACACTTAATGAAACGACAAAACATCTTGCATGATGAAAAAGGTTTTATATTGTGCCAGTCCCTAAATGCAAACCAGCTAGGGGGGCCCGGGGAAAATTTCAAACTTAGAAGTACTGAAATTGCCGGAATCGTGTAATTTTCAATCCATATTTGCATATTCAGAGTTTTCAAGGAGGGCAACCATATTACATGAAAAGAGGCACTTTGCACGAGCCTTTCAAAAGGGGGGGGGGGAGTACGTACTCCCTGTGCCCTCCGGTTCCTACGTCTATTATTGAAGCCTTGATTTACCCATCACAATTGCAGCCATGGAATTCCACCTGGTTAAATCGCTTTCCCATTCCGAGACAAAAACAATATGTCCGCTTTTACATACCACAACTTCCATAGACAGGTGAGCGCCGAATCGCTTAAGCAGCGCTCAGTCCATGGATCCTAAAATTTTCTTACATAAGATAAGGCCGAGTTCAGCCGAGAAGCTAACTTAGTACCCTCTTTGAAGACCTTCAAGACGTTCATTCTATAATGACATTTCGGTAATTAATGTTTCATTTGATATTTGGCACTCAACATGTTAAATTTTTTTTCTTGATCTTAGAAGCTTTTCAATTATTATAAGAACAGGACAGATTTTAAAAGAGCAATATAGCTGAAACATTTATTTTGTACTTTAAAAATGAAAGAAAAGGCTAATAAAAACAATTTAGCGGTTTCTGTTATAGTTTTCATCTTAATAAAACAAACAAAATAGTGCACGATCTAAAAATTTGTTGGTATTAATCCAGGTCAATAGATAACCGCATCTTTGAAACAACGAACATGCTTAATTTCACCATCTCAAAATGGCGGCGAACATACTGTAAGGAGTATTCCTTGTTGTGTTGTTTGCACTTAAGCCACGGACCAACTAAGTAGTGGTTTGATAATTCGCACCCGAAAGACCGTGGCCTAACGGCGCTCACATTCATACCGTAAATCTTTGATTCAACACACTCTGGAATAAATCTTCCTTAAATAAGCTCCCACCCTACACCAAGAAACTGACAATAAAATCCACCCCTGATATGCAGCTCCAGTCCTTTAAGTCTATAGTAACACATTGTCGAGTAGTCAGAGAGAATGCAGTCGTTCTTCGAGGACGCATCGTGTTTTCATTAAAAACGTCAAACTTGTGTACTTTTAGCATTAAAAATAGTCTTTCGGTTGACAGATTTCAGCCAGAACATGAAAAACTACAAGAATAAAGATAAAAGCCCCCTTTGCATAAGCCCTCCCTCCTAATAAGTTTCCGAGAAAATATCCAACAAATAATTAAGCCCCCAGGGGACCAGGCCGAGGACTTGCGGCATGCAGAAGGTTTAAGGATATACACTTACCAATTACCCTTTAAAAATCATCTTGCCTGCGTCGTTGACTCACATAAATGTTAATGCAATGGTCAAATCAATAATTACATTTGTATGTACAAACACCATTGCATTAACCAGTCCAACAAACACGAATGCCAAATAATCGTTGATAAGTTTCTTAAATAACTATCATTCGCTATCGCCTTTCACCTTAGTAAATGCACTTGCATACTCTTACAGTAAAAGCTATTTTGTGAGTCATCTCAAGTCCCAGGATATTAGTCCCAGGATATTAACTCTCTACGTTAATAATGTATTCAATCGATCTGTCCATTCTAATGCTACATCGCGATTGGCTGCGAGGAATATATGCACACGTTTGGTGGTCTCGATCTGAAAAAGAAATACAGTCAGTAACACATGGCACAACATTGATGACTTGGGATAAACATAAGAAGAGTACGGATTGAGTGAGTTCTAAGGTGGTGATAAAAACAGAGCTTATTTGTCTGCGTGAGAATGTGAGCATCGCTCACGGTTACAGAACACCGTCATTTTAATCCAAATTTCATCAGACCATCTACTACATCCAATATTTCCTGAAGGCATATTTATCTCAGATCTAAGCGCACAGGCACAAAATAATATCAATGAGGCCTCGGTCAAGAAGTGTCTGAAAGAATGGTATTGTAGCTAAGCAAGCTGCAATCATCTGAATAGTGGTGACAAGACCGAAGCTTTCGCAAGAGATATCTGATAGAAATACTGGCAGAGCAATGACTCAAAAGTTTTGGCTAAAATGAATAAGCTAATACCACGAAGCCAGGATAATATTGAATTAGTTTATGACCCTTACCTCAAAGAATGCTTGCAGATCTGCAGATTTTGGGGGACCTGTGACGATATTTATTTGGCATAAAAGAGTAGTCACTATATTCAAAGGTAGATAAAGAGAAATACACAAAAAACGAAAATTAAAGTTTACATTAAATTGATCTATTCGAGGCCTAATACGGACGCAAGCAAAGAGACACAAGGGATAGATTAGAGAGTTTGAAGCTGCTCACAAAATACGCAAAGTAGTCAACAAACATGTGTATTTATCAAATCCCATGCTATATCCAAGATGGCAGATACGAATTTCCTAAAGATTAATGGAACCAAATCTTACAAGAGATACTTATAATTTTTCCATCTAACAAAGAAACAAACAATAAAATCATAACTGCTTACTCTGAGGTGCAGGAATTACTCTGGCAGCTTTCATCTCTCCGAGGTCAATATGACCCTTCAACTGCGAATCATCTTCGTTATCGTAGTAGAGCAGCTCATTTTGTTGAGTGTCCAAAACATACCATCTTGCTACCCATTGACGAAGTAAATGGCCACGTTTAAGCAGCCTACCTTTGTAATTTCTAGGATTTGAGACGATTTTGCTGTTTCCATCACCCTGCAAAAGAAATTATATAATAAACTGAGAACTAGCATGCATTATGACATTAAGCAAAAGGCATATGGGCGGGATTATTGGAAATACGGAAAGATCCAAGAAGCGAAATCATGTTTCTGAGTGGTCCTATAAAGGGAATTTAAACTTTGACAGGCACACACAAAGAGAGTGAGTTATTTTCTGGTTTCTTCAAGTGTGTTTACTATATATTACTATTTCCTATTATGCTTTTTACTATATCTTAGCATTTCCTAATTTCTTTTTGATTCTTATTTGGTATATAGTTATTAGGTTTTTTTATATTGAAAATAGTTGGTTTAACTTGGCATTAAGCTACTATTGTAAATACCAACTATAAATATGCATAAATGAAATGGTTCTCTTTTTTCACCTCTTTTTCATACGATATTAATTAGCGTCGTATTAGTAATTAGGATTGTAATTTTAAATTCAAACAGCTGTTTTGTACTTGTATTACGTTTTATCGTTAGTGTTGAACATTGACTACGGCTTTTGGAATTTCAGTACTTGCGGTTTTGTGCTGCGGCTTTTGCGGCTTCTGCGGATTTACTAAAATTTCATGTGTAGCGTACTATGCATGTATGAAATGTTGAGAGTTTTAGAGGTCTAGACTTGTGGACGAGAGTTTTTGGATCAAAGAAAAAGTCAAATAGCATAAATGTTTGGCAACTATAAACACGATTGCAATCGTTCATTCAGAATATAAGATGCAGATTAGTTGGGAGATGATGTTTGTGTTTTCAAGCTTATTGGTCCAGATCTGGTCAAGTAGGATATTTCTGAAGCCAGAAAAATTGCTGATGCTGATAGGCGCTATCCTTGTACCAAAAAAATTCAACTAACTGAGGGTTTTTGACTGTTGTAGAATAAAGTGAGTAAGGAATCAAAGAAGGCAACATTTTTCCAGACAATGGCAATGGCATATTTCAGAAAGCTCTAAAACAACTCCGACCGTTGTGAAAAACACGCTTATTTTATAAGAAACAAACTATCTGACGTAAGCCTAAATGTTTCCTGATATTTTCTCAAATCTAGCTTCACATTTTACTTAAATTTACAGACTTCCAATGACAATAACAACCCAGATTAAACGATTGTGACGTAAAGAAAATAATGCTTAGGTTTTTAAGGCATGTGATGGTTGTTCATTCTATTTTCTTGCCAGTTTGATTAATAATTTACTAGGTTTCTTAATTTCTGCCCAATTTCAAATTCATGTTTCTTATAGACATTTGTCTTATAAAAAACGTGTAAGGAACAATTTTGAACTACCACACGGCAGACTAAAGGTTATAAAAGAACATTGGATTACCTCTTCAAAGTACAACGTACTCGATCAAATGTTCTTGAAAAATTTCACGACCAGTTTTCCAGATTCCTACTCCAGTAACACTTGGAATAATTGGGTTCTGGACTAAAATTTACTCAATTTATTGATTTACACTATGGAAAAACTAGTCTTATGTATGTACCTAACTTTTTTTCAGTTTTGCGGTTTTGTGGTGGTCAACTCTATTTATGATAAGCAGAGGGCCCCATGAAATCCAGCGATTGTTGAAGGGTCACCCTATGTAAACATATGCAACGACATGAAATGAAATGAAAGGTCATGATATAAGCAATACCGTTTACAAAATACCAGCTGCACAAACAAGCAGAAAAGTTGATGGAAACTTACACAAAGTTTCATTTGCATTATCGTTTTCATATTCTGCATGTGGGACAATAAAACAGGGGGGTTACAATTTGATCGTGAAGAAAAGGATAGGCTTACTTGGGGCAGGAAAATTAGAGAGTGAGAAAATACAAGAAAGACAAAGGTGCATATGAACAATAAGGATCTTGCAACATGTGAAAAAATGTACCCCAGGCATGCTGTGTGTGCTTGTTGACATTGTCATTGCCCTTTGCTCTTGTAGTGTTCGTTGCTTTGAGCAAAATGTAGGCGCTAGTGACTGACATTTTACGTGTACATTATAGAAACAATCTGAGCATTGAAGACCTAAAAAAGAAAGGTAAGAGTATGAATCGTCATGACAGGCGTCTAATGAGTTGTTTGCTGGGGCTAGGTAGAGGAGAACGTTCAACATCTCTGACGGTGTGAAACCTGTCTTCTACCTGGGGAGTCTATTCTTGCAGGACTTTTAATTTCTAAGCCCGATTTACACGGTACTGGTGTAGCTTCTATAATTATATAATTAACTATATTCTATAATTATACATATACATAAATAATTATATTCTATAATTATACTCACATATGCATGTGTTAATTAGTTTACTTTAAGCTACGCTTTTTACCAGCTGTAAATAAGTAATTATTATTTTTCAGGGTCAGCCTACCTTTTACACTGCTCTGGTGCAAGACGTATACCTCTACGGAAAAAGAGCTGTCACGCTTTATTAGCAGGTACAGAAAGTGTTCAGACAAGAAGGGCAAGAAGTGTCACAGAGCAGTGTAAACGGTAGGCTGATCCGTAACACCTTCTGCTACGTTACAGAAGCTGCACCGGTAGAGTGTCAACGGGGTCCTAGGTTGCGCATGGGCTCACCATCATCTTTGGAAACATGCTCACAGTAGCTGATCCCTTTTTGATCAGAGCCAGGAAGATGGGGGGGGAGGGTGGCGTGGGATAACGTGGAAGTCATACAATAAGTTCTCAATTGAAATGTAAGTAAAACAGTTGTGTGATCAAAATGGCATCCAAATAGAATTATGGATACCAAATATATTGACACTACAATCAGATAATATCCCTATATTTACAAGATGGTAACTTATGGTGGGGCAAATATGCTCCGAAAGGTTTTACTTTTTAACGGTAGTGTTCAAAGGATTTTGTCAATGGCAATTCCAAAGGGGTTGTCAATGGTAGCGTCTTTTAGCGTTTAATGGGAGGATTTGTCAATGGCAGTATCTAATTTGTTTATGCTAGTGTGATTCAGAAATGAAAATGTAAACTGAAATTGACTATGATTCTCTTCGAGGCCATTGTTCTTCAATGTACACAGTCAACTATAAGGTGGTAGTCCCAAATTAATTCTGAAAAAAAACGGATAAACCATAAACCATGTAGCATAAACTTCACAAACCTGCGTTGTAGCCTCGTATTGGCTTTAAGCAATAATTGCATATCGTACTTGAATAATAGCTATGCACTTGGAAGTTGTGATTTTGCTCAAAACCAGCCTCCCTCCGAGTACTGTCGACAGCAGAGGCTGTTTTACCCTAAAATTAAACAACAAGGACGTATACCAGTTGAGCAAATATAAAAACTTTCGAGAAACATGAAATAAAATGAACGTAAAATGCTAATAAATGATAGAGGACTGTCTTTAGCAATAAAAATTTTGAATACTAGAACGCCAGCAAACTCTTTAGGGAAGGGTACTAATGCAAAGCTGTACCAATAGGTAATGTAGAGTTAGCAGAAACAAACTGAAATAGAGGCACCCTGTAGAGAGGTTACTGATTACGGGACTAGAACATTAGCACATATGGTGATGAGACTATATAATTCTCTCTCAAATATTCATCAATGGCCATAAAAATGATAAAATTTATAAAATAAGGGTAGCGGAACACTAATAATTTAAATAGTGCAAAGAAATATTGATAGGAAACAATACGTTTAAATGATCAATAATGATCATATATAACAATATAGTATAATACAATATCATATAATAAAATACAATATAATATAACGTGATATAATATAATACAATACAATAATATAATATAACATAATATAATATAATTTAATAAATATAATAAATATAATATAATATAATATAATATAATATAATATAATATAATATAATATAATATAATATAATATAATATAATATAATATAATATAATATAATATAATATAATATAATATAATAAAACATGGTATAATGCAACATCCTACAATATAATAACAATAAATAACATAATATGATATTCTACAATACTACATACTATTGTAAAATTATCAAAATCATATCAAATTTATTACATCACTACACAATTCACCACACTATATTCTATTACATTATGCTAAATTACACTACAAAGTATGTTGATAATGGCAACATAAAGCTAAAAGCAACAATCTGATTATAATAACGAAAAAACATATTTCAAAAATGGTTTCGATACCTGTAGTACAATTTCCATCGTTAGCCTTTTCTGCAATGCCAGGGCTCTGTGACGTTGCCATAAATGCTCCCAATGAATCTACAAAAAGAAAACGTCTTTTAAAATCAAAATCTAGAAGTCAATTTTTCTTTTCCAACGATTTACTAAATTAGGAGATTGGGATGTTTGAAAAGTAGAAAAGTTTCAGCAAAATGAAAAAAAGGGAATGCCGCAAAATGGTCAACTGAATGGAAATGTTCCTTTCAAGAAATATTGAGTTGAGAAGGCAAGATAAACAACGCTCCAAAATTGACTCGAATGTTTGTATGCTTGAATCCGAATGCCTCATATGAAATCATACATACTGACATGTTGATTGAAAGGATGGTCGCATGACTGATCAATTGATCACCTAGCCAATCAATCATCTGACAAACAAAGTAAGCGAATACTTGAATAGCAGATTACACAAAATACCGATTTCGTCATTTTTCTGACAAGCTGGTGAACATTAACATCATGCCAAGTGTTCTTCCATGCAATATTCGATCGATCCAGCTCTTCCCTCAGCCGAAGCACTTCATTTAGTTGATAAGACACCTCATCTCGAACGAATTGTGATGTATCACCATAGTAACCTATTAAACACTGTCGCCAGTCCTCTTTAACCTCAACTGCAGTTGCCTGTGACTGAGAAGTAGCCTCGTTGTTTGGGTTCACGGTATCCATGTCTGATATGAACTCCAGATCGTAAATCCCTCCTACGTAGAGGTTTTCATTGAGATAGAAATCCCATAAATTTAAGTTTGCAATATTGCAAAACGGCTGAAGAGCACCCTGTGAACATGAATTGAAACAGACTGAAAAATGCACCGGTAGGATACTTGAGCACAGGGATGCTAGAGGTCTTGAAGAAACAAACAATGGAAAAGTTCAAAAACAGACAAGACAGCAAAACAAAAAAGAAGAAAGGAACGCAAGGAAGTCCTAAATTGTAAGTGAAATGTCTCCATGAAAATATTACACAGATGAAATCACAATGGATCACAGCAGCGAAAAACAATGGGACATAACAATGGGAAACAACAGTTGGGAAGAACAATCGATCACAAGAATGAGAAACACCCATTGGAAATAACAATGGGAAACAACAATTGTAAACAACAATGGAGCATAAAAATGGGAAGCAACAATGCAGCACAACAATGGAGGAAACAATGGAAAGCAACCATAGGAAACAATAGGACACAAAATGGGACACGATAAGACACAAAAATCTCATAAAGCATGTATAAAAACTAAAACAGCAGAAAAAACAAATGGCAAATGCATCAACGACAAAACGCTCTTAAAAAGTTCAGCAAAGACGGTATATGCTTTTTAAAAAATCTTTCGCGAGCTTTTTCATCTAGATACAAATGTGATTAATGTTGGTGATTTAACAGCGTTCGCTGTTTTAGATGAGATGTGCATATGTGGCATTGCATCCACTTACAAACCATAATATAAACTAGTTTTTGAACTAATCATATGGCTATCGCTCCCAACTCTTTTAGACATCACTGAAATCGTTCTTGAGCTGAATCAGTTTTAGGTCTATAAGATTTACATTCAAGAAATGTAAATCTTATAGACCTAAAACTGATTCAGCTCAAGAACGATTTCAGTGAAGCAGTTATCAATTCAATGGAAATACTTATTTCTAGCTGGCTCAATGCTCGGTACTGTTGCTGAAGAAGGCTAGAAATGGAGATAATAATCTTCTAATTAGATTTTCCCATACTGGAATCTCCAGCTTACTATTAGAAGATAGGTCCCTTCCACAAATACGAAATTTGCACCCATACTGGCAAGGACAAAGAAAAATACTAGCTAACATGGAAGAAAATCTCACCTTGCAATGTGAAGGGTGGTATCTAAAATTATGAAAAATTGTTGATCTTTCCACGTGGTAGTCTATGTAGTCCCAAATACTCTGTCCTACTTGTTTCGGTACTTTCTTGGGGTCTTCTTTTTGCTCCGTAGATAGCCAGCCATGCTGTGATCTTTCGTACTCTGACTCCAGCATGAAGGTATTAAATCTCATGGAAGTGTGGTGATAAGCAAGAAAACAAAGGAAATAATTGTTGAACTCGAACGCTGATGAATACTGGGTCATTATCTACAAAATAATGTTAATATTATGAATATAATAAAGGAGTTTTATGGTTGCCGAGAACTGTTAATAATAAAAATTCCAAAATCTTGAGTAAATTTTTATTATTGGCAGTTGTCCACCACGATAGAGGTGAAATAGAGCACCTATATAGAAATTCCTAACAAGCCAATTTCTTGCAGCATAGAAGATGTAGATTCCTTGTGATAGTAAGCTAATTAATCCAGAACTACTTATGAAAGATGCACTTTTTCGTATCAGTCCATTCGGGAAAGACATTTTCCCGATATTTCTTTGATTTCTACCCAGTTTTCCCTGATTCTATGTAGATCCAAAGCAAGAGTCGCACACTAAGCTATGCTAATCCATTTAAGCAAACTTTAGCTGAGCAAATAAGTGTGCTTTAATTTTATCATGAAAAAAAATATTTGCAGAGTTTGTTTCCATGTTCGTTTTATCCATATATTAGAGGTGGGAAACACAAACAATATCCCTGAAATTGGCCCGATTTTATCTAAATTTATTAATATTCCCTGAGTTTTCCCTGAAAAAATTTTAAGGTAAAATTCCCTGATTTTTCCCGGATATCCCCAATTTGGCAGACACCCAGTAATCTGCAGTAACTACTGACTGCATCTGCTTACGTAACCTTAACATGGAATCTGCCTGTATAGTGGTTTGTCAAAAACTACAGCTATATAAATCAGCTTTATAGACAATAAAGGCAATACAGTCACATTGCAAGATATTTTTTTTGTGGATTGCAGATGCATTCTACGAGCAAAAGTGAGGATTAACACTGAGGCCTAATTACGAGGCAAAGAACACCTTGACAAATATGGCAACAATTTTTAAATATATGGCTATTTAGTCCTTGAACCTATCTCAATTCTGCAAACGGTAGACTATACCTGATAAACGGCATCAAGAAACTGCAAGAAAAACGGAGACAGGCCACTTTGAAAGGACACGATGTGATTTCCTCTATGGGCAAATCGATAACCGAACGCGAGCCATTCTTTTTCAACTAGAATTTTGAACCCTTCAATACTACGATAGTATGGGTCCAGCATTAGCTGTGCCAGTGATGTGATCTACAATAAAATAGAAAACAGGCTTCTCAGTTATTCTAAATGAGACTATTGCTATAACATATGGATTAATGTTGATATACGCTGGTAGGTAGGCCAAAATCGATAACGGACACACAGAAATGGAAACTATTTCGAGAAAAATATAAAACTTTAGGACTCGTAAGCAGTTATAGCACATTATTTGCAAATAAGCAGAAGCAGGATCTAGAAAACAGCAGCAGCAAATATTTTGACTTTATTGTAGGAAGCTGGCATTTTCTGCAGAAGAAAGGAAGGGAAATTTTCGTGAAAAAGGACATGAGGTGAGTACCCAATAGTAACACAAACATAGAACTAAAACAGAAAATCATCTGAAAGATAAACTAGTAAGCAAATAGATGACAAAAAGGTTTCATAATGAGCTAAATTTCTTTTAGCTTGATTAGATTTAACATGCTTTATCTCTAATTTACAAAATGCAAAACAAGAAGGTAATACAAAGCTAGAACAGAGAAATGTGAAAGTGAAAATGGAAGGCTTACCTGACATGTTGCATCAGAACCATCTGAAAATGTAATAAGGCAAGACGATCCTTGTATCTCGATCAAATTTGCAACGGAACATGACAACTGCAGAATATTTGAAATCTAGAAAACAAACATAATATGAAGTATATTAGAAACGCATCACTCAAAAAAAATTTCCCAAATGTCTTAAATTAACGCAATAAAGTGAGAAATGGAGAAAGCTACGATAGCTTTGCCAATGCGCGAATGTTTTCTTTCTGGCCTCCATGAATAGAGAGAGCAGAACATGTGGGTTTTTAAATATACTAGAAGTTTCAACTTAAGTGAATTACAGCTTTTAACATTATATTATGCTTTAGAGGACTAGGACAACTAAGATCAATGTTGTAGGGAAACAATACATTGAAGCTCCATGGAACAAACAACGAAATCCAGCCAAAACACTGCATTGTGAATAAAGACATATGACATTCATTGAAAAAAATCACAGGGCCTCAAGTACTCCTTCCTCAAAATTAGACCCTCTCTGAAATTCAGTCCTTCAGAATAGTAAAACCCTCCAAGGGATTAAAAAGATATAAAGAGAATACACAGATATAAAGAGAATAAACAGGTAACATAAAAACTTTTCTCACATTTTAGACAAGGCTTGTCACAAAATTTAAACTGAGACGCAAAGGAAAAACTGAATAAGTAACCTGATGTAGCCATTTGCTTTCCTCCAAATCACGGTTGAAATTTTCAGAATCATTTTGTGAGCTGGGACAGCAAATTTTGAGTAGTTTGCTAAAACTGACTTTGATCTGATATGTATCATGTACCTATGACGCAAATTATCAGCTAAAGTAAAATACATAGTTCGAATTGATTCACGTTAAATGAGTTCGATGGTAAATTCCTATTGTTTGATGACCTAATCAAACAACAATCTATTACTGGTACAGAAATCGAAAGGATACACGCAAAAAACCGCAAAGAGCTATAAAATACTAAAGCTACTCTTTAAAAAATAAACTGCATAAAAATTCATAACTAAAACTGCAGAAAATCTGAAGTGCACAAAAGTACTGAGCCAAAGCTATCAGGGAACCCTATTTATGAAGGATGCAAGATATATTTTCCGGGCAAAGCTTAGGCAGATTCCACGCTAATGCGTTTTCGTATGAAAAAGCATACATTGAGATGCATTTTTGCAATTTAGATAGATTTAGCTGCATCAGAATGTATGCGTTTTTATACGAAAATGCATTAGTGTGGACGATACCCTGGTGCATGGTCTAATCTTCAAGAAGAACAAAAGATAATCCTGCTGAATATTTTCCTAATCAACAAATTGTCTCCTCCCACTAAATTTATAGAACTGGTAATATGTGCCTCTACAACGACAAACTTCCTTTCCAAGTTCCTTAAAAGGGAGTTCTGGCGAGCTTATGGAAGACTTTATAATCTCATATATGGGAGATATTAACAACAACGCACAGTACCATAAAGACTCGATTAAGCTCCCGGGGGGTATATTTGTCAGGAATAACTTTTAGAGTGGAGGCTCATTCGAAGGGGGCTTAATCGCGAGGAGGACTTATTTAAATCTACACGTCCTGAGGCCTACCACATGGTGACAAAAAATGAACGAATATAGAATATTTTGTATAATAAGTTGCTAGAAAATACAAGAATTCTAATGTGTTTTGATTGAAATGTAAATAGAGATGGAATGAAGGAAGGGGAAGTCACTAAGGCAGTTGTTCACATCAAATGTTAGCACACATTAGGGAAACAATAACAGAAATTTTTGTCTTCGTTGATTTTCACTTGCATTATAGTGAGCCAGATAGGCCCCATGGGAGCTTATTCGAAGGTGGGGGCTTATTTATCAGAAAGCAGCTCGAGAGCGGGAGTTTATTCGAGGGGGGCTTAATCGAGTCTTTACGGAATGGAGAATGTATGTTAGCTACAAAAAATAGACGATATTGAAAAGTGTACAACCAAGACTTAGCAATAAGTATAATAAACATATGCCAACCTCAGCAGCCACAAAGCAACATTTACAGGTTGGTTCAAACTTTATATTCTGTTGAGAAGAATCAACACAAAGATACACAATTAACAGTGTGCAAAAACACAAAATCTAATGGTCAATGCATCAAGGAATCAGTCTGCCAATTGGGTGGTCACTCGGTTAATCTGGTCCGTCGATCGGTCAGATGGTCACAAGATTGGTCAGTTGGACGGTAGGCCAGTCAGTGATTTTGTCAAACAGTTAGTTGATCAATCTATCGTATAATATAAAGTAATATAGCACAATATAATAAAGCAAAAACAATATCTAATATTGCAAATCTATACTTTAACATAAAAATACACAATATTAAATATATTATTATAATATGTAACTAAATTAAAGCCGCATTCGCGTAGCTTATCAGATAGACATATAGATTGATTCAAAAATAAACTCTATCTTATATCTTATATGAAAATATATCTTTTTCAGTACTAACATTACAATGAATCAGTCTTCATTGTAAGGCTAGTACTGAAGAAGATATATTCTGAAACATATATACACATAAGACAGAGTTTATTTTTGAATCATTCTATATATATATATGTATATATATATAATTATTTTCTCTACAAATACTATTTTAATAAAACTAAGTAGCTAGTTGTACACTACCCATTATCTAGTGAGGTTTACAACTGTATGTACCATATTTTCAATTATAAGAAGTTTCTATATTACATTACAAAATATAATATAATACAATAGAATATACTACAATGTAATATAACATAATAGAATACAACATTATATTATACTATATTATACCGCATAAGGCAGTGGTTTTTAAACGGGGTTCCGCGAGTAGACTCCAAGGGTTTCACAGAAGTTGAACAAATGCTATGGACGACAGTAATTTTTAATACTCCTATGCAGATATATTAAAAAGGGTTCCTCAAGCCACTAAATTGTTGCCTTAGGGATCCGCATCAGTAAAAAGGTTGAAACCCACTGGTTGAAATGTAGTGGAAACAACAAAAAATTGCACAAAAAGTTAGGCGCAAAATTTGCAGTTATGTAGAAAATGAGGCAAATACAATCATATCATATATCATACCACACCATATCATATATCATACCATACCATATCATATCATAACATATCGTATCATACCAAATCATAACATATCATACCATACCATATCATATCATATCATATCATACCATATTATATCATACCATATTACATCATATCACATCCTATAATATCATATATCATACCATATCGTATCATACCATATCATACCATATCATACCATACCATATCATATCATAACATATCATATCATACCATATCATAACATATCATACCATATAATATAATATAATATAATATCATACCATATCATATCATACCATATTACATCATATCATATCCTATAATATCATATATCATACCATATCGTATCATACTATATCATAACACTTATTTATAGTTGGTTACGTATATAGATTATAGACATAACTAATACCAACTATCTACTAAATTAATTGCAAATGAAACGTGTACAGATTCTATCATCCCAGCTACGTATTTCCCTTTTATATTTCTCAAAAGAGGGTCACAAATTTATCTCTTCATAAATGGTATTCCATAACAGACTCCCTCTAAAGGATATGGAGTTTAGTCCATACCGCTAGGAAACAATACAATATAATGAAAATATTCAAGTGCTAGCAAACCTTGGCAACAGCTTTATCGCAATAAATGTATAAATTTGCCGGCGTCCAAGCACTTGCTTCCTGTACATCACCATCCGCTATTTTCTTATAAGATTCGTCATTACTCAAAACAGTCGTTAGGTCTTCGTTTATTGCTGATAATGACAGTGCAGCACCAATGCTAATTGACTGCTCCTTCCCATTTCCTTTTCCAATACTCAAAGCAGTCGCACTAACTGTTAATAAATCATATAATTTTGATACAGCAATCGCGTAATTAAAATTGCAAGAAAGCGAAACAACATAAAGCTAGTGGGTATTGCTACTGTATCTATATGCTACATATATAAAATAGTACGGTATGTCGAGTATAAATATATAAATAAATATATATATATATATATATATAT
>WIPJ01001317.1:34076-61944 GCA_018155075.1 Cassiopea andromeda | reverse complement strand
CCCCCCCCCGCGTAACTCAACACTCTTACTCGTGTAACGCAATATAGTTTCTTAAAATGAATGAAGATTATATTGAGTATTTCCTCTATACCCTATAATGTTAGACCACTTGTAAAACACTAGTAGTCTGGGAATTGAGAAGTAGACTACGGACACATATTTGCGTATTCTCTCGTGTCTCAGCCTTGGAACCATAAACACGCTACAAACATACTGCTACTTCCTGCGGTTAGATATCTCTGCCTTCAAATCAATACCGAGATTTATTGAAATCAATAGATCTGCGTCAATATTCGGAGGATTTAGAGAATGTTAAGATACTAGAGGGTCCTCTCGTATTCTGAAGATAAACACCAAGCTATTAGTATATCCCTAGAAAACTGGTGCCTACTTTTCCTTACCGAACTATCGCTACCATGAGTAAAGATGAAAAAGATGAATCACTATCTGAAATTTGCTTGAACAAGAATGACATTCCAAGTAGTGATGATACTGTTGCATTATTCTTGTAATCTCTTAATAATTTTAGCACTTCGCGTAACTTTGGAATATACGTTCAATGAAAAGTCGTTGCACTTAGTCCCCATCCATGGACAGGCCCTTTCCAGAAGTTTATTATGACTGAGTGGCTCCAAGATAACAGCTCTTGAATAAGGCCTTATATTGTAGCCTTTTCAAAACAAAGGGATGCCTTTGCACATCTGCTTTCTATCAAGACAATTACTTATGAATTGCAAATTTATTTTGGCCAATATTATCAATTCCTAACTTGTTTTGTTCAGTGCGAGAATTGCTAAGAAAGTCGTACTGGACGGCTCTCTGAGTACGAGTTCTAACGGTGACTCCCTCTCGATATGCGAAGATTGGTTACGCAGTTGAAAACTGGTACTCGTACTGGATCTAAACCTCCCTATTGCATCAGTTACACAACATTTGCAAGAAAGAGTGGAAAGAATTAGCATGTATTACTGCCAAAAATTCGTTACTTACTTCGGTTAGGAATTCGTTACCTAACGATTGTAAGAAACTAATAGTTTCCAATTATCTAAGATGAAACTAAAAACCATACTTGTAGAACAGCAAGAAACTTTCGTATTCAATTGCTTTTTTCTTTTCATTTTTTTACTTTATTCTTATTTCAAGTTGTAAAGATTTTTATTTATTATGTAAGTATGTATCATAAATTACATTTATTAGTTTTTTCACACGGTTCCCTGGAGAACATATCTTTGTATCTGAGAGGCTACCATGTTTAAAGAATTAAAAATGAAAAAATTGAAATGAAATGAAAAAAGCTGCCGGTTTTACTTTTAGTACATAAAAAAGTGCCATCTCGCACTGTAACGAATTCTATGAGAATACTCCCAAAGAGCTTTACTTCCACTAAATTATAACGAGCATAATAAGAAAATGCAAACATTTACCGACGGTACTTTCCACAGCATTACCCTGTGCCCCAGTTCGAGTTGACATGCTTTCAAAAATGCTTCCTCCTTCATCTGGGGAAAAATTGCAAAACATTTAACAAGCAAGAATGTGATACAAATTAAACAAAGCAGCTGAAAAATTCTCACAGAGTAAATACGGAAAAGCAAATAAGTAATTACTAGTTAAAATAATGACCAATGTGCTTTAGATTATCTTTACTAAAATTAGCTCAGGAGCGGTGGACAAAAGCAAAAATGAACAATTGTCCTATGTTGACTTTATACGTTGACTTTAGACGTTGACACCATATTTACGACGTTTGTTAGGTAAAATTTGCTAAGTACCTCATATAGACTACGCAATGCCTAAACAGATCTCAGATTACCAAAAATGGTACAGAAAACGGCAAGAAATTCTTTTCGTTTAGAGGTGCGAAACTTTGGAACAGCCTCTCAGCTACCTGCAAGCAAGCAGCCCCCCTGAGCACTTCTAAACAACGTATTTCATAATCAAATGAAAGTTGCTCTTCTAATTCATATTTATTTTCATTTTTTTTTCTGTTTTAAGCGTTGTAATTTTGTTTTTAAAGATAATTTGTACTTAGATTTTCAACTATTTTGTGTTCCTCTAAAATATATTTGTATTTTAATTGGACGGACCCTTAAAAACTAGCATTTTTTGCTGAAGGGTTCCCCTCTTTAAAGAATTTTTAAAATGAAATATAATGAAAATGATTGCCTGGGATTGAGTATTGTTGAATGCAATTAAAAACCCACACACACGAGCAAACATGTCACAAGACAAACCCATTTATTGGCAAACCCAACCACTTACTAAAAAGCCTTCAAGCAGCAAAAAAGTTACAATTATCAGAAAGATCTTTCGTGGAAACAGTGTTCGTGTAAGCCAGTGGCTCTTAACCTTGTCGGAGGTACTGAGCCCCCAATTTCCATACATGCATTCAAGAGCCTCTCGTAGTTGGAAAATAAAATATCAAAAATAAAATATTTTCTTCAAATTCAAAACATATGTATATAACTATATACTGTACTAGTACACAGACTGTACTATGCATCATTTATACACAAAATCACAGTGTTCAAAGAACAAAACCAACGAAACATGCATTTCTCACAAAAACAAGCATAATGAATATCTAGTGTCGAGCCCCTGAAAATGACAAAATCAACACCTGGAGTTCGATCGAACCCAGGCTAAGTATTACTGGTGTACGATATGCTCGTACATTAGGTCTATTTACACATACATATAGCCATATAAGTACACAAACTGTACCATGCATCATTTAAACACAAAATTTCTATGTTCAAAACCAACAAAACACGAACATTACACAAAAACAAAAGCATAAGGAATACTTATTGCCGAACCCCTCAAACTCAATGAGGAGGGCTTTAGACGGCCGCATTTGGTCGCGTTGAATTCAAATCATTAAGTGAGACCAAAATTCAGCACAAGAGTGGCAGTCATTTTACACATGTTTTCAACGTCGCGTCTAATTCATTCTCAGCAAATTGACATGACGTAGCATCGCTTCCGTGAATCAAGACTTGAGAATTGCGTTCATATTGCATTAAAATTACAATTAGACCTTCGAAAATCAAAGAAGTTGACAGTGGTGCTAATGGGACCATTCTAATGAAAAATAGTTTGCTGGCATGTCTTGACGGATACTGCATGCAGTGCTCTTGAGAGCGGTCGAATTGTCTTGGCCTAGTCGTTCTCACTGAAGTCAAGCATTTTCATAAACAAGCAAATGTTAGCACTTGCCAATACAAGAACGAAACAAATGCGTACCATGATACGTACATTAAACATAGTTTGCACGTGCGCAACGTTGCCTTTACCTTGAATATTTGACAGACCAGAGAAAAGCATAACAGGAACTTGCATTTAAAGGCAACCAAAATTCGGCCGTATAAAGTCATGCCACATTTACGTCGCACTTTTGAATTAGTTCGGCAAATCCTGCTGCACTTAATTCAAAGTTCACTTTATACGGCAGCATTTAAGCCAAACTTAATTCAAATCCTGCTTTAAATTGAATTCGACGCGACCAAAACGCGGCCGTCTAAAGCCCTCCTGAGCCACAGGGGTTCGATCGAACCCAGGATAAGAATTACTGGCGTACGCTATGCTCCAACATTAGGCCCATTTACAGTTATCAACTACAAACTTCCCAAAATACTCTTTACAACAAAACGTACCTGCAAATTGCAATTTTTGCATTGCTCTGTCTTTCTTTCTTCGTCTTTCATTGTAATTAATCATTTGCTCATGAGCATCTAAAGGGACTGTCAGGTAAATCATTCTGTTTGCAAACAAAATCGCTAAACTGTAAACAATACTCTCTTCTTCACTAATTGCCTTCTTTTTTTCGTCTTCTTCCATCGACTGCCATGAAAATAACTAAAAAACGATGGTAAAAATGAGATAAATTACAAGTCAAGGCCGGGACGCAGCTTTTGGGGGGAAACTAAGATCAATGCTCCCCAAAATTAAGAACATAATTGATTTTCCTTTCTCCTGCAAAGTTATCGCGCTTGCTTACTGCTTGAAGCTTGCTTACTGTATAAAACTCTTGGTAACCCAACGTGATGGTAAAGAAAAATTTTGCCCTCCTCCCAGGCCAGTTTTTCCCAACCTTGTTCTTGTTGTTCCCCCATGGCTACAATAGAATGAAATCGATCCCTCCCTCTACAAATTAAACTGACAATATGCATGTATGGATCAACACTAGGTGAGAAAATGAGATGTCAATTTATTATCAAATTTTCTACATAATCTTTTGTGATCGATTACCGTAGCTTCCAGTTTCTCCCTTAAAAGGTTAAATTTCCCCCCTATGGGGTAATTGTTTCAGACAAATACTTCCAGTTTTGTGATTTAGTTGGGGCAAGAGAGGGAGGAGGAACAAAGAGGGACACATAAAGCCAAATCATAATGGTAATGTTTATGAAATTTTTGTAGTAAAATGGGAACAAATATATGCAGTTTGGGAAAAATAATGAAAATATCAGAGTAGAATTGACTAAAAGAATTGATAACAGAAATAAATAAAAACGGAATGAAGAATGGGCAATAAAAACCCAGCTACTTACTTTAATAATGATACTAGCAAAAGTAAATACTGATCTAAATAATAAATAAATAATATACCGTAAAATCTCGCATATAAGCGCTGCGCTTATAGAGGTTCGTATGCATTTTTTGACGTGCGTATACTTGGGAGGGCTTATATTCGAAGGGTCTTTGGTTTAACAGATGACTTATGTATACCAGAAAATTCACCATTGGACTATTAACAACATTCAATGCGTAAAACGTCACAAAAGGACATAATTAAATACAGAGGCTCTATATATGGTCTGTCCATGTTCATTCATTGTCCTAACTATACACACAGAATCCCAAATGTAAGCCCTGAGGTTATATTCGGGGGGTTTATATTCGGAAGGACATTTGAGTTAGTTTGCAGGGGGGCTTATATTCGGGGTACTACATTCAAGAGGACTATATTCGGGATTTTATGGTATACTCGAAATGTGTAATGTAAAAGAAATTTATACCAGATCAGCTGCTAATTCCATAGCAGGAGGCTTCACTTCATTTTCAACATTATCTATACTGCTAGAGTCTTTTTTCAGATCCCCAATTGATCGCGTATTTGTTCGGCTTCTCCCAAGGGGTGAAGCCGTCAACAGCATACTGTTACGCGCTTGCTTATTCGTATGACCGTTCTCTGGGGAAATTTTGAGCAGGTCAGCAACGTCTGACATGGTTTTCCGCATCTCCTACGCAGAAAATATATTTTCAACAATAAAGCTTAAATAAACAAGCAACTAGCGACATTGGGGTGCCGGAATTTTGACACAAAAAATGAGCAGAAAATATTGACACACAATCTACAGAATATGGAAGTGAACATAAGCAACTAAGGTAGCTCTAGCTGGTATGCAGAATAATTTCTGATGCATCGCCAATAAGTGACAAGGGTATAATTCAGAATAAATACATAGGTATTTGAGTTTAACAATAATGACCCTACAAGAAACGAAGCTGGCAACTCCAAAAGCATCAGATGTTGAGCTTTTAACACGTCTATCAAAACAGCTGATAATCTATTACATATATGTACGTATAAACAAGCCTTATTTTGCTGAAGGAGGCAAACTCTCTGGCTTCAGCCTGGATGTTTCTTAATATTTCGTCAAATCCAAGTCTAAAAAGTTTCCTGAATGTCTCTTAAATATCAAATACTTCCAACGACAATAATAACCAAAATTAGGCATCCGTGATGCAAGAAGAAGGATGCTCAGGTTTATGAGGTATGTAATGGAGGTTCGTTCTATTTTCTTGCTAGTTTGATAAAAAATTTACTAGTAAAAACAGTTTCTACAAGATATCTTTTAAAAACTCAGCCTTCCTATGTTTCTTAATTTTTGCTCAAATTCAGTTTCATGTGTCTTATTGACATATTTCTCATAAAACAAACGTGTACTAAATAACCCATACCTTCCCAGCATGAAATTCTTCATCGGCTTTCCTCTTTCTCATCGCTTTTACATATAGCTCAATGATTTGATTCTGAGCATCAGCGTAAAATGCTTCCTCCCAAAATTGATTCTTCGACCAAATTGCATGATCTTGTAGACAAGTGTACAAAAACTGAACAACACCCGGAGCGAGATTCTGTGAAGTAAAGGGCATAAAATTGTGATGTAGCGCTTTTAGTAACTGGATACATATATGTTGCAGGAACTTCTACCTTTGCTATAGGGAATATATCTTCAAGCTGCAAAACAACTGCATACCATAGATCGTTGAATAAGTCCCCGCCCTCCAACTTAGCCTCCCCACCACGAATAAGCCTCCCCACCCCCGAATAAGCCTCCACACATCGAAAAAGCCCATATGGGGCCTAATTCGATGGAAGCTTAATTCAAGAAGCCCTTACAGGAAAATAGCTATACTGCATTAGTTCCTAACACTGGAGGTAAAAAGGTAAAAAAGGAACGCGACTTTCGTGATGATAATGAAGATTGTTATTGAAAAATAAATTTCGTTTTCAAAATAGCTTTTTGTAATAGAAATATCAAATATATTGTTACTCTTATTGGCAACCTTATAACAACAAAGACAAAGAATGTTTCAACACCTTCAACAAAGACCTTAAACAAAGAAAACTTTATTTCAACCAATTCCACAAAGAATAAAATTGCATACCCTGAAGAAAACACATGACAATGGGAGAATAGATGCAGCAACAGCCGATGTCGTAGAAGTCGACTCATCCTACAATGCAATGTGTCAAATTAGCTTCCTGATAATAAAGAGGCTTATATTCGCTATCAGTAGGTTAGGGGTTACTCAATTAGTACTTACGCACCTAAATGGCAAAAATATGACTCCCCTCCCCCTATCTTATGTGGACCTACTTGTGTAGCAGTCGATACAGAGAAAACACAATGGGTTCGCGCATATTATTCACAATGGAAGATACTGCGACTTTACTATCTATACACTACACACAATAGGCATGACATGTGATTGACAGGTTTCGTAATGGAAGCAAGACTGAACTAATAATACCATATAAGGTTATGGATAACGGCGCTATTTCAAGCACGCATATGCACGCTTTCTACGACCATTCCCCATTGCGTAGGTACTACTATCCATCTGAACCCCGTCTATTTGTAACAGGAATATTTTTAAATATCCAATCAATAATAATTTCATAACAAAAATGGCGGTAAAACACTTGGGAGACAAGAAAATTATTAAAGGAAATGTTTTATAAAGCAGCAATGAAAGTCATCACCAAAGATAAAAAAGTATGGCAAAAGTACTTTGCGTATGAAAACATAACAAAATACATGAGAAAGAGGGCTTCATTGCGTACGTAATTAGTTGTGTCAACCCACTCCCCCTTGAACGTATCGTATACACTTTTGTTTGACCCCTTCCCTCTTCGCGCGTACGTGAAAAAGGAATGAACCCCTAGAAATGGTACATGAAACACAAATATCGTCAAGGTGTGCACTAGCAATCGAGAAAGTAACAAAAGCTGAAAACAGCACAGAAGGAGCTTGGCAGAGCAAAAAGAATGGCAATAGCCACGGAAGGCTTCAGTTGACATGAGAACAGAGCGTGATGCCGAAATCCTAGAAGCACAGTAGAAACCCGCATAGAAGAACCTGGGTATTTCCTGAGCCACCTTGATAGGTTCTTAACTAGTTCATTGGTATTCCAGCCAGTAAGATTCTTAACAAGGTCCTTATATACAGCACATGTCTGGCATGGATTTGACACTGGTTTCAGCACAAGATTTCTTGACACCAGAATTCTTGTTTAATAATCTTCTCATATGTTCTACAACTTGAAAAGCACAGAAAGCCTATGAAATTTCTACTCATGAATTTTCAAATCAAACAGCTGAAATTCATCATATAAGAACCATCCCCGTTTCAGTCTCTCTGGGATTCTCGTTTATGGAGTTAAAGCAATGAAATTTCAGTCTCACGGTTCATATAAAAACAGGTTCTTTTATGTGGGTTTCTGCTGCATGATGTGAGAGAACAAGTCGTAGAGCATGCAAATAATAGAAGATCACGACAGCAAATTGTTCAGTGGAGTAACTGATGTACTTCTGCTTTTCATCTGGGTAGTCATTTAAGAGGAACTTGAAAACTAACTCTATTATTTTGCGTATTCGTTTCATAACTGTAACTACACATGTAATATTCCATTTTTCGTTAAACCTTTTATGAAATAATCTTGACATTTTTGATACTGTTTCCTAAAAGAAGTTGCGTCTGGGAGGGACTGCCTCTGGGTCATGCAATATACTCTAAATAAAGGCTGGTACCCTAATTGATGTCACCAATAACCTTCAATGGGAGCATTCAAACCAATATCCTCACGGGTCTAAGCTGAATGCGCCATCGCAAGACCACAAGTGCACATTGCTCAGTAGCATAAAATGTACAAAATACGAAAATCTTACCTGTAATGACGCATTGAGTAGCCTCACAATCAGATCAAATTGACCGTGTTCAAGCAAGGAACGTTTATTTTTGTTTGCCATTGTATCCAACTCATTACACAATGCAAGTTGAGCTCCCTTGCTTCTTAATGCTCTCAAAACTGATGGGAATATCTGTAATCAAACATATTAAATACTGTAACTGTTTACTATACGTCATCTATATACAGGAGGGAAAATTTGTCAGTTTCCTAAAACTAGTATCTTGTGTGTCGGAATGAGGCACATCAAACTATGGGCAAATTATAGTGAATAAGGTAAGGAAAAGGGTAATAAAAGGAGATTTACTGAGATAATCAATAATTATACACTAGTGTAATTGACTAAGACCTAGTTCTATTTATTGACATCTGCACATACTTCCAAGTGGTAATCACGGAGCTGCCATTAAATGTGACAAGTACCAGAATGTAAGCAAATCATTGAACGTACCAAAAGTTTTCATACACCATGAAATAAGCAAAAATATTTCATAACTCCACAACAATATGCGATAATTTTTCATAACCCCATTTATCAAATTTTATTCCTCTGTAAAAAGACCCTTCATAACCAGAGGTTTCTTCATCTAAAGCCAGGAAGCAACCATAGTGATGTAGGATTCTTCACTATCAATTTCAGACTCATCTGACTTTAAAGAAGTGTAAAGCTATAGAGCTTAATAAGCACTATCATTATGAAGTTCATGATAAAATTCCCAAAATCTTTCTTTGGTTTCATACCCCAAAAATTTTTCAAAAGAGCCTTCGATCCCCTACAAATAATCTTAAAAAATTCCATACCCCTGCAAGTTTGCTTCTGTTCCGGTACCTATCAAATATAATGACCACTCTCTTAGGGGAAAATAAAGAAAACACTATCGAGCCTCACCATGCGTATTTCTCTAATGAAAATCAATTTCTTTGCATTCAATTTCACAATCAAGAATAGGCCTAGATTTACATTACTTCAAAGAAAACAAAACGTCTTAGCCATCCACAGAACGTAAAAAAACATTTCCTTACTTTTCTTGCATCAGATATTTTGTTATCGAAAATGTAGCTAACACAATCTTTGATCACATCTATACGCCTTCTGTTTACAAACTGATTAAGTGTATGGCCTGAAAATCCAGTTGGAACCCTTTGCAGTTTTAATTCATTCATGTCATATCGTCTCGATGCTGATATGGCAGAGTATTCTTTGATTAATGCCTCTATTTTCTCTTCATTTAACAGAGGAAACTGTCTCTTGTTTTCCGTGTGCACTGATTCCGGCAAGCATGGCATGCATAGCTCATCGGCGAACTCTGTTCCAGGTTCCTGTGAAGGCCAAATGATACGGCCTAATATTAAGCGTTTACAAGAATACGCAAAATGCAAATCTTTTTGAAAGGCTTAATTTAAGGTATCACAACAAGCGGGGGGGGGGTAAGCGTAAAAAGGGGAACCAATCTTTCAATAAGGTGTACTACTCTACAAAAAAATTCCTAGCCATATCATGTTAAAAATAACACACAGAGAAAAGAAACAATCTACTGGGGAGAGGGGGCTGTAAAATATTGATACTTAGGGGGCAAGCATGAGAACTGGGTGGATAGCTGCCTTCTACTTTGCATGTTAAAAGAGATCAGTGTCCCATCCCTATGCTATGCATGATCTAGATCTACTTATTCAAATCCTTCATATCGTGCTGATTTGAGAAGTGCGTGAGGTAGTGAGATTTGATTCAAAACGGAATAGTTTAGCATGTTCTTCAGGACAAAACTAAGGCAACCCAAAAGTGTATTATAATCTACTGAATTTAAATTTCATTGTCAAATAAGGGCATCATATCAATTTAATTCAGTTTCATATGTTCTAATGCTTTCCATAGGTCATTAGTGAAGTGAGGAAAAGCATCAGGTATCAAAAATGCCTCAAAAAACCCAGAAACACCTTTAAAGTTCCCATAATTGAGTGGGGAGGAGCCATACTGGAGGGGAAATGCTTTAAAAAACTGTACTGCATGTGGAGAATTGTTCATTGTTGCTGAGGCAGTAATGCAAAACACAGAACAACTATGAAAACACCGTGGGTATCATCTGGCGAATTCTATACAACTTCATACAAATTGCACAGTAATGTTGTGTTATGGGATTTTAAACAACACTACATCTATCAAGAGCCTAATATCCTGTACAGATACATTTCAGAATTGGGTACTTACGTTCCTGTAAAGTATGTCAGCAATAGTTTGGATTTTGCCCATAAGCTCTTCCAGCGTTTCATTCTCTGTGCTCTGTTTTGCTTCCGTTTTTGCAACAAGCTGGATGAAATAGAAATGTAAAAGCGGTTTGAAACATAATTGTACAAAAAATTATTAATTATTATGTAACAAGTAAAAAATAACATCTCTTTTTGGGGAGAAAGGTTTAATTCAATACAAAGAAAAAATACACAAATGAAGAAACTGAAGTTAAAAAGTAATAGAAAGAACAGATAAAATCTCTATGAACAGTTTCGAGAAAATGGAAGAAATCTTAAAATGAAATGAGAACGTGGCAAATTAATTGAGCTGGAACAAAAGTGATACAGCACCTCCTAGAAATCAAGAAAGCTAACAGTAGATGAAATAATTCTATCTCTAAAATTCAAATACCTCATCGAATAGGTCACATGACCTGAAAGGTGAACCTCGTTGTGTTATGAAGGTTGAAAATGCAACACTTTCAAGGACCTGAAAGATTTCAATAAGATGATTACAGACAGTTGAATGCAGACACCTGTATGTCTCAATCATTCTGACATCTGTATATCTCATCAATGATATGATATGAGAAATTATTAAAAAGCTAAGTTGCAATAAATTCTGAATAAGGAATGAAATTACTGTTTTCTTTGACAATGGATAGTAATGAAAATCAACCCAAGAAATTATGCCGAATACAGACAAGCTTGCGACGCTCTACCAGGGCAGTACTAGAAGCAAACCATGACCCTATAAACTTATCAACTGGTTTTATGTAAAAATCAAAAGGGCCCTTTTCATACAAAAATGACAAATTTTCAAACATAATCTGAGCGGTCTACTGGCCTTTCCCTAGCATCCCATTGGGCCAGCACACCCTTTTATTTCGCAACATTTCAAGAGGAGAACTCTAACAACATTTCAATTTACAGGAAACAACGTATATCCCATACCAAAGGGTAAGTGTCAGACAAACATACCCTTGCAGTAAGTCTCAATGAATGGAAATCTAACAACGTCCACTTATTTTAAATCCGACAATCTCCTTAAGAAGGTATGACTTTGAAAAAATAACAGCAAAGAGCTACCTTATTGAAAAAGTCATCAGCAACGAGACTCCTTCGTTCCAAAAACGTGGCCTGAAAGATGAGGAAATATTGAAGATTAAAACTAAAATATCTGCTATTCAAGTTACATGTAAGCTGAGCTGCAAAAAATTTGTGCTGAAGAGAAAATGAATGAGGACCAAGCTTCCATAAACGTAGGACACCAGTGACCTTGAAAAAATACTGATATAAATATTTATAAAAAAACATGGCAGCTGAGGCACATACGGTACTTTACGGTACCAAAAGATAACACTATGTGCTTCTTATAAGTTTGAATTGCATATCTAAGCACCCAAGTTTGCATGTGACTAACTTCAGTCTGTTAATTCAACAAAAAATCATATTGGGAAATGTAGGGGGGAATACCCAAAATTGTAGCTAAATTAAGGGGTATATACTTTGCGCCACTGTGGAATATGATGGATAAAGTCTGACTGAGATGGTAATCAAAAGGCTTCGACAATGGACGGAAAGAAATGGGCTTGCAATGATACAAATTTGATTAGAATATATCTTTTCACCTATTGATCAATTACTGGCATCAATATCTTAGCATTAATACATTAATACCACCAGACACTAGATACCACGAGCCAAAAGCAATCAAAAGCAATCCAGTACACACTTATTAATTCTATAATAACTTGATTTATAAGTAGTAATTAACTGCTCAAAAAAAGTTAGGAAAGTTCAATACTGGAGTTCTGTGACGTACGAATCCTATAACTACATATGTAATGAAAACTTGAATTATGTGTGCACAAACTGTTATATAAGTTATGCTGCAAGTTCTCCAACAGTTTAACTTGTGTCATTTACTAAGATCAATAACTATTTCAAGTGTACATGAATCTATCATTATTTCAAGTATACGTGGAACAGTTTCGCTTTCCATTAATGTGCATCGTAAAGCATTGAAACAAGTGCTGTAAACAACGCCGGTTGGAGTTAGAACAACTCTTGAAACCCTCCAAGTTTTTGACGTCATAAAGGTGCCCCAGAAGTTTTCGAGAGACCAGTTTCTTTGTAATATTCTGAGTGTAAATGAGAGGCGCCTTAATCTTTCTGAATTCTTAAGGGCCTAAAGTATTTCTGCTACGTCACTTATGTTCGATATAGGGCTCATGAAAAATGTAAGAAAGCCTCAGAACTGGTGGCGAAAAAAGCTTTCTCACATAAAAACAAGTGTATTGTGGATAGACTAGAAGCAATCATAAGGATACGCTTAAGCAAGGACACGCTTCAGCAAGAAAATGAGTAAGTGCGAAAACTTGCAAGTAACAAAATAATACCTTGTTAAATGAAATAACTGGTTTTGGATGAATTCTGATGATCGTCAAACACGTGCGATATTTACTGAACATTTCAGCAAACAGTTGAATGAACACTGAACGTAGCTGCTTGTCCTAAAATGAGGCATATTGAAAGAGAGACATTTTAAAGAGTAGACTTATGGAAGTAACTGAGAATATTTCATGGAATTATGAACGCTTGGTAAGATACTGGTAAGCAACTTTCACAACTTCAGAAAACAAACAACCTCTCGCTAAATGACGCTCACAGCATATACTAATATGTACACAGAAAAACATTTAACGTTTGCTACAGAGACATCTTGATGCTTTAGCTGACACTGGAAACACTTGAAAATACTTGAGAATCGCATGTCAAGATACGTATTTAAAAGTATAGGTAAGAAAGAAGTTAATAGATTACTTACACACAAACGCGTAGAAGTAAATCGATAGCTAGGGAGGCTCTATTAATGGCCAAGGACTGGGCTCTTATCTAATATGTTTTTATAAGAAACTTTGAAGCTAATCTGCGCAGTTACATAAGAAAACAATAATGTCATCCAGTAAAACAACGTATTTTTAGTATCCTATATCTTGTGAACTAGCAATTTATAGACAGCTTTTTAAATCTACCATGGCCTTTTCCAACAGAATAATAACTCTTCTACCCTCTTTTCTCCAAACATTTATAGAGTTCGGGGGCTGGGTCCCCCGCGTCCCCTCCTATACACCACTGCTTACACAGTACCCTGGCACAAAAAGGTGAGGGGTTGTTAAAAAAGGCATTTTTCCGTACAAGTGAAAGGGGGCCTCTGACAGCATGTAGGTATGCAATGCAAGCTACTAGCGCAAATGAGGGAGATAGTAGCATTCACTAAATCTATTCAATAAATTTTCTCTACACTCATTCACTTGTAGAGGAGCTTCTAATAGTATTTCCAAGATTCCAAAAGGTTTTTTACTATATAGTACAAACTCACTAAGAGCACAAGTATATAGGTAAAGAGTTTGCTACTTCTCTGAAGTGAGCAATTTAGAAGAGTAACTTGTAGAGCGGGGGATGGAAATTTGCATGCTTGCTTGCCAGGAAGGAAGGATTCAGAATTTTAGAAACTTTGTGCACTTACAAAACAGGAAGAGCCTCTAATGAGTTATTCATATCGACCAATATCTTCAGGCATTGTGTTTTAAATAGACTACATGAAGAAGATAAATGAGAACACTATCGTCATCGTAATTGAGACTTTCTGAAGTATATGCAACTGGGCTCATGTAAAACTACATTGAAGAAAGCTGTCACAAGGTCTATGAAGTAGTAAAATCTCTTTGCAGTAATTCTAGTACAACTTGACGGTAAATCGATATTCGATAAACCTTACCACCGACAATAATGCTATTCAACAAGCTGTAATAAATCAGATTGTATGGTTTAAAATTCGCAACCACTAGAAACTGTGCATATAGTTCAAACCTGCATTGCAAGATCTATCTCTTCAGTGGTGGGTACAAACAGCATATCAGCATAACGAAGAGATGGTGTCAAAATCTAAAAGATAGAAGTATCACTATTATCTATCATGTTCAACGGCACATCAATGTACAGGGTGTCTCAGAAGTCACGCACCATGTAGCTTTTAATGGAAATACACTTAAATATCTACGTTATTGATTGTAATCATAGCAGATGCTTAAAATTGTTCACCCTCTGCATTAGTACTTGCATCAATTCTCTTTAAAAAAATGTCTTTTACTCAGTTGAGGTTTTCATGTCAAAAGAATGAACACGGAAACCCTAAACAGAGAAAAAGACAGTCTTTTAAAGAGAATTAATGAATGTGTTAATGCTGAGGGTGAACAATTTGAGCACCTAGTATGATCATGATCAATAAAATTGATATTCAAGTGTATTTTCACAAAAACTGCATGGTGCACAACTTCTGGGGCATCCTGTATATTAATCCAAAAAGAAACCTACTGCAGCTCCAAGTCAGTGCCTCTCAATATTCCTGGGAGTCTACTGAGGAAAGATAACAAACTGGTGAACCACAGTGATATTTTTGGTGTCTATGGAGCTATTAAACGGCCTCTATTAAAAAGGATAAAAAGTTTCATTTTAAGTTACATCCTCCTGAAATAAGTAGAGAATACAAATGAATACGTCTTTTTCAATTCATGTCACATTTCCCCTGGAACTGCATACTCGCCCTCAAGACAGTGGTAGGAAAAATGAACGTGACACTCCCTATCTTCTGGAGCTGCCTATCTCAGGAAGCTCCTAGAAATCTTCGCTGTTATCTTCAGGGCAAATATCTAACTTTCATAGCATAATCTGATCTTCGATCACAATGAAAAAGGTCAAAGAGTATGGCTAATTGAGGGATAAAATACAAATAAAGGACAGGAGTACATAGGTAAAAAGTGGAAAAAAAGGATTTTATGGCAAATTGTGATAGATGATGACATAGCATTGACCAGCGCAGGGTGTCGACCGCAGGCCATAGCCTATGCGCGGCCTCTGCCAAAAGTCTTGGAACATTTGGCCTATTTCTGCTGCTGATAGAGTAGTAACCTCTCTCCCCTGAGAAAAAGTTTGTTATTTACAGAGTCCACAGACACAAAAAGTCGGGAAATAGTCACTCTGCTTGCAGATAGTTCATTGGCAAATATATGTGATTTCAATCGTTATACATAGACAAAAATTGGGAGGTTTAGATCCAGTACGAGTACGAGTAAAAGGATGAGTTCATCCCCCCGCGTAGCTCAACACTCGAACTCGTACTCGTACTGCAACTTCGTGTGTTCAGATATCTCCGCCTTCAAAACGACCCCGGGATGTAATGCAATCAATAAATCTGCGTCTATATTCAAAGAGTTTAGTGAATTGTTGGATACTATAGGTCCCTATCGTACTCTGAAGATAAACATGAAGCTATTACTATATCCCTCGAAAGCCAATGCCTCCTTTTACTGAGCTTTCACTATCGTGAATGAAGATGAATCGCTATCTGAAATTCACTTGAACAAGAATGACATTCCAAGTCGTGAGGATGCTGTTAGATTATTCTTGAAGTGTGTTAATAACTTTAGTCCCTCGTTCAACTTTGGAATATACGTTCTGTGAAAGTCTTTCCACTTAGTCCCCTTCCATGGCTAGGCCCTTTCCAGAAGTTTATTATGACCACGACAACAGCTCTTAAATAAGGCTTTATATTGTGTTCCTTTTCAAAACAAGAGGTTGCTATTGAACATCTGCTTTTTATCGAGGCAATTCCTTATGAATTGCATATTAATTTTTGCCAATATTATCAATTCCAAACTCGTTCTGTTCAGTGCGAGATGTGCTGAGAAACTCGTACTGAACGGCTGCTTTGAGTACGAGTTGTGACAGTGATTCCCTCTCAATATGCGTAGATCGGTTGCGCAGTTGAAAATCCGTACTCGTACTCGTACTGGATCTAAACCTCCCAAATATCATTACTATCAGACATCATGCATTAACTAATTAGCATTCAAAGAACTTTTGGCAGAGATAGTACGTTTCTGTTTGGCCCGCATACGACCAGTCTTGAATGCCAACATTAGATAAAAGTAGCTAGATGCCACTTAGGGGTGGTCTCTGTGTCCTTCATTGAATACAAGCGTAGTATACATTTAGAAGGTGATGGAGTAGATCTCCTACAGACGATTTTTATGATAAATGCAACAGGTTAAGAATTATATTGACGATGCGCATAATAAAAGGTAAAGCTTTCTTTGGGTGGCCCTCTCGTATAATACACATGCCCTATTCGGCTGCAGGCCTTTTCACGGCAAAACTACATTTTCATGGGCATCAAAGATCTCATGAATGTGCTCGCCAGAGCAATATGAATTTGGTATAAATTTTAGCACAAAATTTCTGTCTTTATGAAAAGAGGAGAAACTGTTTTCTCTGTCGATCAAAAATACAACAACTTTATCAAATAAAAGCATTCAAGCACAGTAAAACATGTTCAAACTTGCTCAAACTTGCTCAAGCGATAAAGAAATTATACTTTCTGTGTGCTGTGGCAATCGCAAGCAAAGGTTCAGGTCAAACGAAAAAGCCTGTGACTCATTATAAAGAGTTAATCGCCTACCCCTATCAAAGCATAGCAAAATGACGCAAGAGTAAACAGCGAGGTTACCAATGTCGAAGCTGAATGCCTTAGCACTAGACTAACGGTATTTCCGAACCTCCCCCGAACAATGGTACAATATCCCCTCTCAATGCAGCCATATACACATCACCATCTTATGATAAATAAGTGCATTTGTTGCAACACTATTCAATAGTCTTCTTACCGATTTCAGAGTTGATAGTGCCTTTGAAAAGAAAGGTTCTGGAATCAAGGGTAAATGGATGCTATCAGGTACTGTGACGTAACCTTCATCAATATTGACCGTCACAACATCATACTAGAACAAAACAAAAAAATTAAACCATATACAGCAAGAACATAGGAATACTTTAGTATTCCTAATTGCGTATGAAACTCTATTTCGTATGAGCAAGTGCAACAGGCAGGGGGTTTCTTCTTTGTGCTGGGAATTGATGTCCCTATTTCTAGGAAATAATACACTTCTGACTGTACCCCCCAAACTCTGAAATGCTCCTGGCAGTCTAGGCTCTCAGACACGCAAATACCGGAGCAGGTGCGGGGAGTAACACCCCCAATCCTTTACTTACTAGGAATATCTGAGGATAGTCAGAAAATCCTAAGGCTTTTTAGAAAAAGCTATGTCAATCAGAAGAAGTTGAATTAATCGGAAAAAAATGATAATCGATCTTTGTTGTTTGGAGATTTTGAGTCTTTAACCTCTGCCACCAAAATATCGATCAGTTTACGTCCCTACATGCTTTAATACTAATAGAATGGAGTACATTTATCATGCTACACACAAAGGCTGGTAATAAAAATACCTACCAATTCAGGAATTTGTCTTCTGTAAGACATATGTACACCCATGAGGAATGGTGTTGGCGCAGTGAGGAAATCCAGAAGTGTGCAAGGAAGTACAGGAATGTACACATAGCTGAAATGTGATATTCAGATCAAATTTAAGAAACTGTAGGATAAATAAATCAGGGAAGTTCTGCTGTCGTAGATTAGCTTTGGCATTATCCAAAAGACAAAGTGAAACAAAATTTGAGCATTTTCAATAATGTTAAAATCAAAACAACAATTTAAATCAAAGTAAAACATAGCGATTCTTGCATTATGTGGGAAAGCCTATTCAATTTGCTGAATGTTTACAGCATCAAAAAAGCCAGCGATACTGGATTCTGAAGGAATTTTTACTTCCTTGTTCAATATATACTTCCTCCTTAAGAATATTTAGCTTCTCTACAGCTTAGTAATATTACTTCATACCAAACTCTCTACATGAGGTTTGTTATGAATTCCCCCCAGTTATTCCACATAAATTCTCAAAAGGCTTCCCTCCTCTACAGATTCTCTTATTTTGCCAGTGCCTAACAGCTGCTACTTCCTAGTGATTATTCTGGGTATGAGCTTTTCTGATTCCCTCCAGGGTTATCCATCTAAAAGACTTCAAAAGACTTCTTTTCCTTGATCATCTCTAGATGCTTTACCTACTTACTACTGACAAATGATCCTTAACTTTTATCAGGAAGGCATTCACCCTCTAGTTATTGCCAATCTCAAATCACTAAAGCAATTTATATTTTTTCCCAATACCCAAATAGATATGAAAGATAATTGTTCCCGTGCTACAATATAGCTAGAGAATTATCTTCATCACCAGGTTTTGTTCAAAAATTTTTTTAAGCTTTTCTGCTGTACCTAATGTGGCTATACATCTTTTTCATCAGGAATGTATCAGAACATGTTCATAATGCCTACTTTGCAGATAAGAAAATGATTTTGAAATGAGAAGGGAAATTTATAATTAAGTATGATACATTCAAAACTTTCCTACACTACTTTCAAGATCATCTTACTCAACTACACCCTCTATCTTATAGCATCTATTATTTCTTTATGCTGGCCATTATTTCCTGTTCAATCCCATTTCTAAATGCTGGTACTAGCACATATAGTTCCCAACATTTCATTGCTGATAAGATTGGGTAGGTTGTGAAAGCTGGCATTATTGAATCTAACTATAATATCCTATAATGAGAAATGTAAATTTCTTGCTAATTTGTACCGATTTCAAAGGGCAAAGGTAGTTACCTGAATGCAAGTGGGTACAATAGAGCAAGCAGTGCTTGTGCAGTCAAAACTAAGTGTGTGTAACTGCTTGATAGCAAAAGCAACTTGTTTTCTGTCACTAATGCTGTGAATACCAGAATGATGTTGTGAATGCCTGTGTGACAAAGGAAGTGAATAGATAAAGGACATACATCAAAAAAGTTTACAAGGAGCAACGATGAAAGGAACATAAGTAGAAACATGACCAAAATACTTTTGCGAGGCAAAAATAAAGTAGGGAATTATAAAATGTAGCAAGGAGTATAATTAAGAGCACATAGAGCAAAATAAAATTACTGTATAGAATCAAGTTAAAGAAACTAGATTGGAAAGCATGGTTATACAACAACATATAATAAAATAGAATAAAATCCAATGAAGACAACAAAATATCTAAGAACAGAACATATCACAATGAAAATACAATACCACACAATGCAATACTACACAATGCAATACTACACCATGCAATACTACACAATGCAATGCCACACAATGCCATACTATACAATGCAATACCACCTAAGGCAACACCATACAATACAATACCAAACAATGTAATACCAAAGAATGTAATACCACACAATACAATACTACACAATGCAATACTACACAATGCATTACCATATAATGCAATACCATACAATACATTACCAAACAATATAATACCACACAATACAATACCACACAATGCAATACAAATCAAAGTAATACCACACGATGCAATACCACACAATGTAATACCATACACAATATGCAATACTACATAATGCAATACCACACAATGCAAAACTACACAACAATAATACATGTAACAGTTGCAATATATGGGAATATGTAACAAAATCTAAAATCATGTAGCCAGGACCAATAAAAAATGCCAGAATAATACTACCATGCAAACTAATGGGATCAAACATGATCAATGCAGTAGTAAATGTCGGCTACAAATACAAAGACTTAGTAAACAAACATTAGGTCTGGTTCCAATGGCCATCCATATCAATGACATAGTATGTAAACATCAAAAGACGATTTACTGAACATACCAAGTTGGTTAAAAATGATTGCCACAGATTTATTTGAGATGGGAATTGATTCACAAACAGGTGGAAATACAGCTTGAGTGTCCTCACCACCAAGTGAAAATGTTAGTTTTGGACCTCCTGGAGGGGGAAGGTTTGACAAGCCAATGGCATAACCAATCATTCTCTCCAGCTTTTTGACATCATTTTCAGCATATGCTGAATAAATTGTTGCCAAGCAGTTCTGTATGTACAACAAAGTAAAGCCAATTTAAAAGCAGTTTCTTACAAAAGAATAAACAAAAACATTTGATTTACTATGTCAAAATGGACATTAATCAGGGCTTTAGATCAGGGGGCCTAGAGAGCTTAATTCTCTCCACTTTTTGTAGATGTATTCAACCCTTCTTTCTTTTCTTAGGAAATGTTAAAACAACATGGAGCAAATGTCTAATTCATCTGCCAATTTTCATCTAGTAAGGGTGCATCTTTATATTCAAAAATGGTGTTTTCCTAAGATGTAATGGCTCTGCTACTAAAAACATCCCAGGGGAAACATCCCCTGACTCCTGTCTTGCTTTCTTCTTTTTCAAAAATATCAGGTGTCTATCTCTTTAGTAGGAAAAACTACTGCAAGATACATCTTCTGTTACCTTGATGGTGTCTAAATGCTCCTGCCTTGTGACCAAGCATAAACATTTTGGTACATAATATGTCATTACACTCTGCTCCCCAGCAGTATCATCATCAGTGGCTTCCCTGTGTGTTTCTGTTCCTGAAGTTGTCCTCTTTACTGAGCTTTGTCTTGTTTTCTTAGATACAACAGGCTCATAGAACAGAAGGCACCCACAGTAACTGTGGGTTCCTTCAATATCTGTTAATATTGCATAGTAGAACATTGGGGCATGATAGACATAGCTGGCTTGCCATCCACTTGGTTGACAAAACTAAAAGAAATGTGGCCTTTTTGTACAAAAAAGCTGAAGACAAGGAAGTTAGTAAAGTCCAACCAAATGCAAATAGGGCAAATGGCATGAAAGTTGTGGCAATGGACATTCCATGTACTTAGGCCAGTTGGGTCACTCTCCAAGATGAATTTTCTAATTTGTTCAAATATGATGAGAAAATGTTAGGGAGGGGGTGAGGGAGTTCTAGCAAGATTTTTAAATGGGTGTGGCAACCAGATTGTGTAATAATTTTAGGCTGTGGCACCCAAAATCCACCCAGTCTATAATGGCTGGCACCAGTCCTGACTTAGGCCCAAAGGTCCATGGCATTTGCAAGCATTTTTTGGTGGTTGGGATTGGAACTAATGGAAAAGCTTTGATGTGTGTATATTCTTGAGCAATTTAATGGGAAATTAACTGAAGTGGTATTTCTTTTGGTATTCACTTGGGTTGGTGAGGTGTAAATGCAGTTTTCAGTGTGGCATGCACATTCCCTTGCACACCTTCAGAATGTGGATTATGTGGAATGTACTCTGGGAATGGAGTCACACTTGGAGGAGATGCTTGCTATTTGCAGCATTCTACTTAATTTGATATCAATAACAAACATCTATTATATCTTGTTGGTGATGAATACAAACCAACTCCACTGCTGATGGAAATGCATAATCTTTATAATCTTCCTTAGGAAATCTCTGTAAAATTGTTCCTTTAATTGCTTTCCCATGATCTAGGAAAAAGGATCATGCAAAATTTAATCATCAAGATCACCAGATGCAACATGTACAAGAAAAGAAAATAGATAATACTTTTGAGGCTAGATATCCCATCCAAATAATAATGTAGGTTGCATATGTTGTGGGAAAAATGAACTTAGAAGTGTGTAATTTTGCCTACATTCATCAAAAACATCAATAATGCCATGGCCTAATAAGCATTTGGTTGTGTTATTTGTACCATTTATATAATCCTAAGTGACTGCCTGCATATTTCAGCTCAGCAAGTAAGACAAGTCTTCAATATATTGATGCAGAATAGATAGTAAATTATGCTAGGATCAACTCATTCACTTCCTACTCCAGCAACTGATAGCATTTGCTTGAATTTTCTTTGAAAATGCGGATTCTTTCTACGTCACGTGCGCTTAGTACGCCTAGGCAATGTTTGCTACAAAAAATATATCGCTTACAGTTTTTGTGTATGCAATAGTGGGTAATTACGCAGACGAATCACATGGTGCATTGGCTTGAATCGCAATCAAGTATGCTTTTAACTGGAGCTACAAAATATTCTAGTATGCTAAGTTTGCCCCACTGTTGAAAAAGAATAAACTTGAAAAGATTGTACTTCCAGTTCTACACGACTCTGGCCTAACAAAAATATTCTGATGGTTTGCATATCACTCACGTAAGTTATCGGTTTCAGAACATCCTACAATCACAAAATAGTCAACCAATCTCCTTGCAGTCATCCTCAATGAATGAGGCCACGAAATGGCAATCTTAATCTTCCATCGACGGTTACTTGACGCATGTTACACGAGACGTTTCTTCGATGTTTCTTGGAACCTCCCAACTATAGCCGCCATTATGAAGCCATTGGCTTGCGCTAACATGTAGGGACTGGAAACTATTGTAACATTTCCTGCAAGGTGAGGCCGTATAATGTTATCTTCAAACAAATCAAATCATATCTGCGAATCATTACTTGCAAATTGTATAAAATCAAATAATAAAGCTTGATTTTAAAGTTTCAGAATTCCATCCTATTACTTGGCTTTCTTATATACAAGGAAATCGTTGCAATGCGATGGGAGAAAGAACTGTTGCATGTCTTTCCCCCCACCAGATTTTTGTCCCTCCCAGTGATTGCCCTGGAAAGTCGTGTCTCTCCAACTGCAAGCTAAAGTCAGTTGATGTTTCTCAATTTTCCCCTAATTTTCAGAACATCGAGTACATTGGATCCATTCAAACATGCAGAGAGTTCCCCACCAGGTACTTGAATTCCCCAATAGTTTGCCGATATTTCCCTACTAGAGGGTGTATTTTCCAGAAAGCTATTAAAACAAGTTCGATTCGTTCCCTGCTCGTGATTTTTATCTGTGTGGGAAATTATTTGCTTTTCTTTCATTCTCATTACTTAAATAGTCAGCTGGTACTACAGCACTTAACCAGAACACTAAAAAGCGGCAACAGGTTTAGACATACCCAAAGCTTTTGTCGTCTGACACTCATCAGAGTATTAAACGCCGGATGGTGACCGAAAGGAGATAGCGTTCCAACCACTCAAAAAAGTTTTGTCGCTTATGAATTTTCGTGTCGACGTAAAGCTCAGTACGTAGGACGCACTACGCAGAGACTAGCAGAGACGATAAGACAACATGTCCCCACGAGCATCAGGAAGAAAAGAGAACAGCCACCTCGTGTATGTAAGAACAGCAAGTCTAAAGTTAATTGTGAGCTGGCCATAGCACAACACCTACTGACTACTCCAGAATGTATCAAAACATATACAGACGATAATTTTCGGATCATTGGGCAAGCAAGATCGTCTTTTCATTTAAGTGTCTTGGCATCTGTGTATATCAAGACTTTGAACCTAGTCTTGTGTAGACAAAAAGAGTTTGTTTTCTCACTGGGACTTTTCAAGTAAACAGTGGTGTATAGGCCCTAGTTGGTCACACTTATGGCCAATCAGACGCATCCTGTCACGTGTAATCGCATCTGGCTAAATATTTCGGTTAACCTTTCGGTCGCTGACCCTCAATACTCTGACTAGTGTCGGACGAGAAAAGCTTTTCAGCATGTCTAAATATGTTGCCGATTTTTCGTGCTCTGGTTAAATTCTCATTACTGTAACTCAATGTTTGTCTAACTTCAACCGAACATTGTTTAACACAGTACTATTGAAAGGGTTGACCACTCCTACCACACCATCAAATTCAACACCCCTATGTGTCAATTCCCAACCAGGATAATTCCTTAAAAAGATCCACTTGTGCCGAGCCCTTTGACAATTTCTATTGGTACGTCATGGGTTCATAGGTTTTTAGAAAAATAACTGAACACGTCATATCCCTGGTAAAATAAAGGCTTCCACATTCGACAGGAGCAACCTATAATACATTAAGTTTGAGATAAAGACGCCAATGAAACAAAAACATATAGAATTGGACGTTTCATTTCAAATCTTCCAACTATCATATATTCTATTCAACAATCTCTACTTTCAAACTTCTTTCAATCTAAATTTCAACTTAAAACGATATCGTTTTAAGATCACTAAAGTTAACTACTATGTAAGTCTCCATCACATATTTACACAAACAGGCGTAGCCTTTAAGGCCACGGGGGATGGGATACTGCGACGGGGGTGGAATGTTGTAAAACTCGTAAAGTAAAGGACCAAAAAGCCCGGTGTTCTACACTAGAACCAGGGTGGTGAACAGGGCCGTTGAGTGAATTCAGGAGTCCCGCGACAAACGAGAAAAAAGAGGCCCCCTGCGAGCGGCGCGGACAGAAACTTTTCCGGGTCTAGAAGTTTACTTTGGAAAATTACTACTGGTTCACTTTATGAGGCGTCCAGACCATGAAGAATTGAGTGTTATGTGGCCCCTTCGACCTTGAAGCCCTAGTGCGATTTGCACCCCTGTCTCCCTCTCGGTGCCCCTGATGGTGAAAAGGGCGGATCCAGTGAGAAATCTGACCAGTGCTCAAGCCCTGGTAGCCCTGGTCTGGATCCGCCAGTGATACTGTTGGCTTTTCAGCACAATATTCTCAAGATTGCAATTTGAATGTGGCTATAATTTGTTGCAAGTCTTCTTGCTGCAACGCCCTCGTAAGAAATGCGCCACAAATAGAGTGCATGCCTCCCCTTCAATTGTACGTAGACAGAGGAGGTTATATCTGGAATTTATTGACTAACAAGTAACATTGGAATAGACCCAGCATGGGCCAATGTGATCCAAAGTGGAAAGCCAGGTAACATGAAAAAAAATTAGTAATATAGGAGTTAAATAGGCAATACACTCTGCTTTTATAAGAGTAATTTTATAAGAACACGAGCTTGAAATTTGGTGGAAAATTAAGAACGAATTAAGAACAAGCCTGTGGCTGAAGGTATTTTGTAAACGTATTTCTTGGACAAGATGCAGAAGCTTTCCACTAACAAATGGACACGAAATGTCCTTTCCTTGATAACCAGAGGAGAGTTGACAGCCTTGAGACTTCTGTCTTCCGTATTCGCAAATTAGTTGCTCCAAGCGAAACTAGGTGCTGTACTAACATTGTCTATTCATAATTGTTTGTACACTTTTTCAATAAAATACATTAGTACGTAAGAGAGACTATCTTGGTTGTAACATTTCACTCTCAATCAATCACAACATTCAATGTTGTCTTGTGTACTGTCTTTCTTTGTATTTCTAACTGGCCTACACAATTAAGAACAGCCAGCCTGAAGCCTGAACCTCAATTTTACTGGTTCTTATAACACAAGAGTTTATCTGAAATTGCAAAGGTTACCTATATTCATCCTGGTAACCAGGTAATATTAGTATGCATGTCAGGGGGAAAAAATCTTAGAGGAGAAGTTGAGGAGAAGCCATTGTCAAAAAATGCTACAAAAATCAAGAGAAAGGCAATATCTAAGAAAACAATGTCTGAGAAAAACTGTCTGAGAAAATCTGTCTGAGAAAATCTGTCTGAGGAAATCTGTCTGAGGCAATCTGTCTGACGAAATCTATGAGGAACCCTGTCTAAGGAAACAATGTCTGAGGAAGACAATTAACGATAAGCTTGCATCTCTCTACAAAACTTAGGCCCCATTCACACTATACCGGATTCATCACATATCGGATTACTTCCTATATCAGAAAGGCCATCCATCCACACTATACCCAGGCCCGTCGGAACCGGGGGGGCTGGGGGGGCTTCAGCCCCCCCAATAATTTGCTAGTGTTTGTTCCTTAAATTCTCGAAAAAATGCATTAACGGGCAAGCTTTAAGCTGATAAAGATATTAGATCAACTTAATCTTTTTAAGCCCATTTGAAGTGTAAGAAAGGTAATGTTAGTGGATGACATGACAGATATATGGATTTCAGCCAATCATAAAATTCAATTTTCAAGATTTAAACATTTTGTAAATTGTGTTCGTTGTCAATTAAACATCTAAGTAACGTCATTTCAACATCATTTGAATTGTGTAATTTGTACAGAAAGGGCGTTTCCAGCGATAAAAAGGGCGTGGTCTTGAAAAATTTTCCCGGGGGATAACCCCCGGACGCCCATTTTAGCTCGCTTCGCTCGCAGCCCCCCCAATATCAATTTCGTTCCGACGGGCCTGTAGAGCGAGAGTGAATACCGCATGTAGGGAGATGCTGTGGGTGGAGCGAGTGAGCAAGTAGAACTAGAGATTAAAGAAACGTGTAATACAAGACGCAATGATTTGAGTTATGATAATTATTCCGCTGCAAAAGTCGATATTCTGATTTCCATAAATCCACAACATCGATCATGGATATAACATAAGTTGTAAAAATGATTACAATAGAGATGTCTCAGTTCCAAATACATATGTTTCATTTCTGAAAACAGTTTCGAAGAATTCTAAACCGACAGGATTCGAGAAAGAGGAAACCATTGACCAACTTTTAGCAACCTGCATAAAAGAACCTGCATTTATCAGAGCCTTCAAGCTAAAATTTCATCCTTTTAACCCTCTAAATAAGAACCGCTTAGAGGCCGAGACTGGGATTGGCTCTTGTATAAGGGGTTTCATATTGTGTAATTTAAAAATTCAAAAGTAGAAATTTTCATAGGCTGTTTATGTTCTGATTATTCTCTACAAGAACCAAAGCCACAGCTGCTATTCAAATACTACAAGTACTAAGAGAATCTTTCTTTCAACATGTTTCAGTCACAAAACAGATTACAAAATTATTAAACAAGAATTCTGGCGGAAAGACATTCTCAAAAAGTGTCAAGAATTCTTGTGCTGGTATAGTGTTAATGTGTGCAAGGCATGTACTTTATAGAACACTGGTTCTTGATTATTTTTTGCAATAAACACTATTTAAGAATGACTGTTATAAAAGAACCTTACTAAGAACCTCACAGGCTGGACTTGAGAACACCAAACCATTACTTAAGAACCCATCCTGGCTGCCCAAGAACAAAAGGTTCTTCTTTTATGCGGGTTTCTCCTGTATCCTAAGAGTAGATGCATTTTGACGCTCAAAAGGACCATTTCCTTGCAATCTAAGGGAGTCCTTGTTGGGATGTTTTTAAGAGGCTCCACCCAAGACTCCTACTCCGACGCCCAACAGGAGCTTGTCACTCGTCCCCAGCCCCCTCAATCAAAACATACTCTGGTGCCCTTGTGTGCATATTCTTAAACATGTTTTGCATCACGTACATGAAAATTCGAGCCCATTACTTAAGAATCCATCCGGTGCGGGTTTCTAATGCATGTTATGCTTGTTCATATTACTACTCATAATATAAAACATAATCCATCAAACGATCATAAACTATAGCATTGAAACTAAGA
>WIPJ01001317.1:4628-19297 GCA_018155075.1 Cassiopea andromeda | reverse complement strand
TATAATCCCAGAGCTTGTTTCTGCTTTGAATGCGGTTCAATAGGCTAACTATGTGTGTTGCCTATGCATTCTATGACCACTAGTTCCTATGAAGAAACTTGAAGAACTTCACAAATATAACGAGGAATCAAGTGCGCCCAGGCACCATACCAACTGCAAGGTATGGTGACTTTAAACAGTAAAAGTGCTACATACACAGTAATCAATATGGCCCCTCAAGTACTGGGAAATAGCACGGTAAAAGTAATATTAAATCTTGTCAGAAATTAAAATTTTTGAATCCTATAATCTTGAACTGAAAGCAAAACGTGAAATCCATCTGAAGGCATCTGATGTGGCAAAGAAGATCTAGGGCCGCTCAAATTGGTGATGAGAAGAAGCATAGATAAGCTTAACTTACTCGTCCTTCCAAACGCGAGACTCAGTTCTTTTTCGAGGTGGATCAACTGTTGAAATGAATTCAAATCAATGACAGAGACTGTCGCAGCTTATACACATTTCGAAATACAGAAGGGTATTTACCGTGGAATAAACAAGGGATTTTGTACTGAACAAATTTAGCTAGAGAAACATGGCGCATACTACGACGATGTGAAGAATCTAAGATTTCATCATAATGGAAAGGTAAACGTCAAAAAGTGGCAAAACAGCAGTATTTCCAACCAAACAAATTACTTTCGTCTTTTAATAAAATTTAGTTCTAACTATGGAAGGCACATTACCATCAATCTGTTAAATGAACGATATCAAGAAATAGGCCAAAAGTCCTCTGCATGCAGCAAGCTTCACTTATAACCCGTAAATAAGAACCTTTAGTTTTGAAATGAGCCTGATCGTGTACTTATGTGATGAGGTAGTCCCATTTATAAGGGCTCTCATTCTTACCAGACGGTCTACTACAAATGCTTGAAAAAAGGATAGTTGACCATATATCATTCAAATATTATGGCGATATACATAATCACTCAAAGCTCTGTGGATCAAAATAAATGCTTGAAATTACCCATCACTCTTAACCATGCACTGTTTTTGGAGGTTCCGCAAAAAGGGTTTATTGGCAAAAAGATTGAGCTTATTCCCAAGTGGATAAAAATGGGTCATTTATAAGAGCCTAGATGGAATATTAGGCTCTAATTATTCTAGTTTAATTATTTTAAAAGGTTCTAATTTCTTGGAGTCAAAATATAAAATTTCAGGCTGTAGGTTTTTAATAAATAAAAGTTCTTATGTGCGGGTTTTTACTACAGGCAGTGGGATAGGCACTAGCCAGATTGCTAAACTTATACATGCCATCAAAGAATATTGCATGAGAATCTCCAACAATAACTTCACATATTTCAATCACCCAAAATAAGGTAAGTAATGCTGTAAAGCTTTGTCTAGCACCACAAAATGACGTATCTAATATTCAAATTGGTTTTCAAATTCTGTAATTTCTTTGGCTCTTTTACCATTAATATCAATTTGTAGTTACATTTTATTGACAAAATGGATAAGCAGGTTTACCTATTCTGAGATCAACGGAATATTCCTAGTTCCCTAGGTGAACAAACACTTTACACCAAATTAAGATAAAGTTAGATTACAAACCTATTCATATCTTAGTGTGAAACTTCAATAATTCTGATTCCAATTTTATTCTCAACTAATCTTAATTTATTGACAGCCAGGATCACTTTGTCATTTTGGTTAATTTCCAGATTAATTGTGAAAATGTTTGATTGTATTCTGATGAAATTGGAAATGAAAAAAGAACAACAAGATACTTTTATCCTTTAACAGCCTCAATGGAAATGCTTCAATACACATTACGAGAAAATTCGAGGCTTAGAAGCAAAGAAACACAAGTTATAGGGAATTTTGGAATTTAAAATGCGTTAAAACTAGTTATTTTACAATGATTTAAGTGCAAGTTATACATTACAATTCAAACAACTCTAAAAGAAAGTAGTTTACAACTGTTTTTGTTATTTTTCTACTGAGCAGATTATATGTTTAACTTTACAATTAATTATTGCAACTATTTTGATGAAACTAAAAAAATCACAATGGTTACAGTGATTGAAAGTACTTTCGCTATTTTCAAAGCATACTGGAATTTTAACAGTGGGGCCAGAAGAGTCAAGGACTATAAAATTTGTGCTTTTTCCTAAACCATAAACTACTAGCGGAGAATATCATAAATATTCAATATCCAGTGCCTAATTTACAGTGGGTCTTGGCCACTAACAGTAGCTGTCTCGGAAATGTAAGTAGTGGTCTTGGAAAAAAAATTATTGAGGAGAAATGGGACACTTTACTAAGCTTTCTGTTCACGAAAATCCTTCGATAGGCTTCTTGCCCAAAAAACTAATGAAGTCTACCGAAGTTCCTTTTCCGGGTTAGCTGAAAATGATTAGAAGGCGTTTCCTGTGACTTCTAATGGTCTGAAGGGTGCGGTTAGCAAACATTTTCTGGGGCTTCACCCCAGACCCCTGCCTTTTCTCTCCTAGGTCTTTTTAGATTATATATACATTACCTTTCCCCATTTTATGCATACATAAATCACGTCATTAAATTAATACTTTCAAAAGCTATTTCAAAAATGAACAATGAATTCCTGCAAGTGAAAGTTGCCTGACAGAAAAATGAAGAAATTGTCTGATTTAGCTTTAACGAAAGCACCGAGAGGCTTTATCGTATCATTAGGCCTTACCATTTCAAAGTTTGACCTGCTAAGTAATAGTGTAAGAACACTGAGAAAAATGGAATGAGCATAGAATACACCTTGGAGTTTGCAAAAACAGTGGTGTTGGAAAATCATGTTAAGTTTAGGTACTGTTACTACCAATATCAACTCTCACAACTTCTATCACTCATGGTGAATCGCACTTCGTAAGCCGTAGCATTTATGTATCCTTTAAAAATTTACCCTTACTGTCCAAAAAAGCCTGACAACTACTCTCTTCATTCCAAACTAACCCATCAAACCATCTCTATTCCCCAAGAAAATAACAGATATGTTCCGAGGGCTCTTACTCTGCCTCGTATGGAACCCCTTTAAAATTAAGGAAAATTTTCTCACACTTCCACACTTCCGTTTTTTGCTGTAAAATACTGTTTAGCTTCCCTATACTACGTTGCTTTTCAGATCACAATGTTAAATAGCTGGACCACTCAATCGTAAACAATAACTACCGGATCTCATAAATTGACTTTAGGAATACACACTAGAACAATTCATGCTTGTCTATTGCCAAATTTCAACAAGGTCGATCTTGATGATGTTACTTAGGCCCTCTTGTATAACTCTATCAACACACTGTCCGACCCAAAACATTCCCTTGGCCCTCCTGAGTATGAAATCTGGCTGGTAGCTCCAAGGCCAGGGCGCAAAGATGCATAATGTAAGTGCTGCATGAGTGCTACGGGCTCTTTTAAATACTTTTTCTGTTACGGCTGCCCTTTCTCTTTGCCTTGTGGTAAATTTGAAAATTCATCAAAAATTCCGTAAAAATTCAATTTAACAGGTTTCTTAAAAGTCAGCAAAATTCCTTAGGTTAAGGAAATGTCCTCAAAAGTGAGAGCGCAGTACATTTTTGTATATATCCGATATGTAGAATACATACGCCTCCGCAAGTCAAGCTTCATATTCTCCCAATCCACTAGCCTTAGAGACTTGCTCTACTGCTCATAGGCTACGTCATTAACAGTGTTAATAAACTTTTTCAGGGCAAATATCATTACCTTGTAAGCAAGATAAAGCAGCGCGCATCTAAGAAAGAAAAAAATAAGATTTTTGTCAAGGAAATTAAACTTTCTAAGATTTCGCAAACGGGCTTTCTTGCCTTCTGGTCTTGGCAAGTGGTAAGCTGGTAGCTCTTCATCCTCATAAGATATTTTGTTCTTCCTGTCCATCAACAAGAAATATATTACACGTTCCAAATTCTCCCTAAAATACAAAATTGCATTAAAACTTACTTACAAATCGTAGCTATGAGTGACAATAAATACAATCGTTGTAAACATTTCTACATGAGAGTTAACAGATTATACGTTATTTTTTCATAAGAAACATGTTTATAAGAAACATGAGGCTGAAAATTGGGCTAAAATTAAGAAACACTTAAGAAACGTAGGCAGGCTGAGATTTAAATAGTAACTTGCAAAAACTGTTTTTGCTATTAAATTCTTATCAAACTAGGAAGAAACTAGAATGAACATCTAATACATGACTCACAAAACCTGACCATGCTTTTTCTTGCATCACAATTGTCTAATCTGGGTTGCTATTGTCATTGCAATTCTTTAAATTTAACATTTAAGAAACATTTAAGGCTGGATTTGACGAAATATTAAGAAAGTTCCAGGCTGAAGCAAGAGGGTTAGTTTCTTCTAAAAAACGTATATCGAAGAGTGACTGCAGGGTTGCCACTAGAATTTCAGGAAAACATTCCTTGATTTTCCCTGATATAATCAGTGAGCTTCTACGCACCTCCTATGATTTCCGTGATATTCTAATAACGTTTAATGAGTATTTTATCATTTCATTGAACAGATAAGGGGTTTCGGAGAGCTTATTTTTGGCTGTTTAAAGTTTTCGTTTCACAGCAAAACGGAACTGTGCTTCATAATGGCTGAATAGAATGCTAAGCAAAAGGGTAAAAGTTTCGGAGAGCTTTGGACCTATTTTGGCTGTTTCAAGGTTCATGCTACTCCTTAAAAACTCCGTATAATTAACTGACGTTTTTAAGGGCGCTTAGAACTCCTTAAATTTGTGCAATTTAGAAAAAACAACTCCTTATTTCTAATCAATTCTTGGGTGAGAGGATTTTCAGTGGAAGATTTATGTAGGAAATTAAATGATTCCTATCATGGAAGCGCACAAAAAATACTCCTTACAAATCATTTTACGGTACTTAAAGGTCCATAAAAAGTCCTTAAATTTTTTACTATAACTCACAACTACTTACAACAACACAAACCCTGTGTTTAACTTGTTAGTTTCACAGCAAAACGGAACTGAACTTCAAAATGACTGAATAGAATGATTTACAAAAGGGGAACATTTGCCCATTGTAACACTCAACTGGATGTGTGATAGAGTATAGAGAAAGTCGGCGCTCCGAAATGAAACGAAAAACGATTTAAACTTCCCTAATTTTCCCTGAAGATTCGGAAAATCTCTATTTTTCCTCTGATTTTCCCTGATTGAAAATAAAATTCCCTGATTTTCCATGAATTCCCTGATTTGGTGGCAACCCTGTTACTGTAATTGAGACATTGGCGAAAAAATGATAAATCAAACAGTAAGAACAGCTTCTACTAACAATTTCGGTTGGCACAGTCAAAACAATCAGTCCCATCAATTGGGCATTCAGTTAGTCATTTAACTAGTCACGGAGTCAGTCAGTAAACGGGCCAGTTAGTGAAAAGGGAGCCAATAATCATTTCAGTAAGCCATCAAGTCAGCTAATAAGTCTGATTAACCAGCCAGCAACCAAGTCAGTCATGAAGTCATTTGCCAACACGTCAGTTACTCAGAAAATCATTTTGTCAAGTCAATTAGTCACTAAGTCAAGTCACGAAGTCAGTCAGTAACCGGGTCAGTTAGTGAAAAGTAGTTAGTGAAAAGTGAGCCAATAACAATTTCAATGAGTTATCAAGTCAGCTACTTAGTTAGATCAACCAGTCAGCAACCAAGTCAGTCGTTAAGTCATCTAGCTAGTACGTAAGTCACTCAGAAAATTATTTTTGTCAGGCCGGTTAGTAACTTTGTGAACACGTCAATCACTCAGAAAGTCAATCAGTCACCATTTCCGTGAGTCATCAAGTTTGCTACTAAGTAAGTTACTAAGTCAGTTGATATGTTAGTCAGAGAGTCACCAAGCCAGTCATTGACAAAGTTACTTGTTAAGTCAGTCAGTCACTACGTTAGTCAGTAAGTAACAAAGGCAGCTAGTCATCATTGCAGCGAGTCATCATGTCAGTTACCAAGTCAGCTACAAAATGAGTCCGTCAGTTACCTAACCAGTCAGTACACTGTTCAGTAGTTACTAGGTCAGCCAACCAGCCACTAAGTCTGGCAGCCAGCCAATTCTAGTTGGAATTGAAAAAATATACTCAAAACATAGTGTACTCACTCGCTAGACAGCAGCCTCTCAATAAGCTCCTTCTTAACCTTAAAACACCCAAGTGATGTCATACAATTTAAGATGTCAGGGTCCAGGTCGCTTTCAACTTGGAGGTCTTCCATCTAAGAAGATAGAAAGATTCATCAGTGCATGCAGGCCTAAAAAAGACTTGTTACAAAGAATAATTTAAGAAACAGTGAAATATATGGGTCAAAAACTGTGGCTAATGCTACCTCCCAATGTTAGAGAGTCCCCATTATCAATGACATTCAAATAACAATTAATTTCCTGCACAATCAAGTGTGATTGTAGATTGTGCAAAACTTTTATATTTAGGGCAGGTTTTATTCAAATTTGGCCTTAATTAGCTTTTTATATAGCTAATATAGCATTATATAGCTTTATATATAGTTATTATATATTACTATCATTGTAAGCTAACTCAAAATAAATTATTGTCAATATTATTACTGTACGAGGATAGCTGGAAGCGATGCAGAGGTAAGAAGCTGTTTTGTGGAGATGCATTGATAAACTGGATGATTACCTGAACAACCTGCTGAATTGGTGGTTCTGGTGGCAAGTCATCACTGCAATAGAGACAAAAATTTCGGTGTGTTAGTCGCTGAAGAGTACAATGATAAACAGTAAGAACATCACAGAAACCAACCTGCATGAAACACAACAAAGGGTTCATTCACATATTACGTCATGCAAGGGGGTGGGGGCTCCCTGATGTTTGTGACAAAGTGTGACAAAGGGTTGGTGGGTTACTTTGGAGTGTGATGTCACATTATTTTAAAAAACTCGATATTTAGCACATTTGGTCTTAAAATAGCAAGTCTGGCCCATTTTTAGTGCAAATTTGGTTCCACATCTAAAAATAATCTGACAATCCTGTTTTGATGCCATTTTGGCCGTTTTCACTTTTTATTTTCATCATTTTCAATTAAAAAAGACATAATAAACATAGTATTCCGAAAGCAGAAAAATTTCCTATTGAAATTGAGAATATGTTGTTACACATTTGGGGTGGGTGGGTAGTTTTGAATTTGGGACCAAGGGTGACAGAGGGTGGTGGGAATTAGTGTGACGTCATATGTGAAAGGTATGACTACACTTTTAAAATATTCACAATGGCAAAAACCTTTTCCAAAGACGGTGCTGTTTTACTTCTTCCATCTAAGTAGAGAAAAATGGGATTAATAGTTACTTCTTTTTCAACAAAAGTGAGTGTCTATTAAACTACTTGAAGAATACCATGTTCAATGAATGTACCAGACGTGGCCAAAAACTGCGCCTCACAATTCATGTGCGGCTCCTGGCCCTGTAATCTGCAGCTGGTGGGAATACTTTGGCTGAGCTCATTTCTCCATGAAAGTTAAGATAGCAGGTAAACAAGGTTAATTTCAAACTGTTCCTTCAGTTACTGGGCGTTAACCGAGAAAATATACGTACGCTAACATTGGAAGGTCTTATAATAAGCAACTTTGATAAGTAGAGCATACTATTATAGAATTACAAAAAAACTCAGCATAGGATGAAGCTGAATACAAATTTCGGAAAAAACAGAACAAAATTCAATAATTGTAGGTAGGGAGTCCCCTGCATACAATAATGAAGGAAGTGGAGATTCCCCATGCATACGTTAATGTAGAAGGTAGTGATCCCTCTGCATAAATTTCTCCCCAATGTGAAAATACTGCAAATATTGCCGTTTCCTATTGTGACAGTAATCTAAGTTACTACAATCGAATCTGCATACGAGCTAAGTTTACTTTATCAACTACTGTCATAGAATAGGAAACTGGTAGCACTGCAGTATCGCATAGGCGTCAAATCATGATTGGCTAACAAAGGAATCACCATCGAAGGATGCCTGTCAACTATGTGTTATCAATTTTTCCGCAAAGAATCTACAATATTTACCACTAAAACACGCTTTCGAATGAATTCTCGCAGCATTATTGGCAGGAATCATTCGATGGTGATTCCTTCCTTAGCCAATCAAGATTTGACGCCTGTACTTTCTAAAGTAACGAAGTGCTATGTGGGGAGAAATGTATGCATTCCATGCACTTAGGCACGAAGATCTCCGGCGTGGGATTAGCTTTCCTGTCAGCGTGGTGGCGTGGATATTGCCCATATAATATTTTTTAGCATACAAGAACAATAAAATGCAAATCTCGGCGCATGGTTCTTTTGATCTTAACACCTCAGATGTACCTCCGGTGTGAGTTTTACACAGAATGCACGCTGGATGCAAGGGGATCTCTACATCCAACATAATAACGTGAATATGAGATATGATAGATTAATAAACAAAAATATAGAGTGCATGGTGAAGAAAGGAACATAGAAAGTAAACACAAACTGTAAGACGTTCTTCAGGATCAACACGAATCATCTTCTGCATTAAATCTCTGCAATCCTCAGGTACAAAACTTGGTATGGTAAAAACACCCTTTTTAACCTTCAATCAAGAAAAGCGTGGAAAGATGTGATATTTTTCATATGTGATAGCTGTTTCAAAAAATTGATTAGCAACAATCAAATAAAAATTTGAAAGCACATTTCCAAAACTCTTCATGCTTCCAAAAAGGACCAATGTACCAATTTTCAGGCTACTCTACACAAGAAAAACAACTATCACACTACGTCCTTGTTCTAAAGCTTGCTATAGCAAGAATGTGCCAGCAATGACAGAAAGTAGATTTAGCTACATCGAGCTATCATTCACATTTAAGTACAGCATTTTTTCATTACTACATGAGTGCTTCTTAGAATTGATGACTTCTTGTATTTTTGCCAGTTTCAACCAACTGATTATACTGTAAATCTACACTCTTTTCTTTTTATAAGAATACCTAATTTCTTTCTGAGCCTCAATATTCTTAAAAATTTTCGTTTTTGAGCCTCAGATTATTCTTAAATTATTCTTAAATTGTTCTTGCTCAACACAAGATGTAAATTCGCCTTAAGATCAAAGAAACATATTAAATCATTTTTGATGTGTTGATTCACCATAAATTTCAACGAATTTTAAAACATATAGATATATATAGCGTCAAAGTGACAAATGTTTTGTTTTGGGAGGAAACTCTTAATTAAATTTGATTCGATTATCAAAATATTTTAGTTTTGATGAAGGTTGAGCCTGGCAATATTCTTAAATTATTCTTAAATTTTAGCAATTTTGAGCCTCAATATTCTTATAGACTTTATTCTTATAAAAAAAGAGTGTATACGTAAAATACGGATCATCCCCTTACAAGTGGATTAAGGTAAAGACAACCTCTCTCCCAACCAACACTAAAGAATAAAGTGTAGGGGTATGAATTAGAGGCTATGAAAGAAGCTGTCCTACGTTCTCTAACATATTATACTTTTTGAATGGCGTTAACTGTGGCCCAAAGTGGAGGTAAACCACATTTTGTCCCTGGCATTATTAGGGTTGGTGTTAAATGAGGACCAGCAGGACACAGGCCAATAGGATAGTTTTAATATCCCTGCATCTACAGAGAGTGTGGCTGACCTTGCTATGGATGAAGCACTCTACAAGTTTTATTGGAGGGGCAGATCACAAGATAATTCCTGTACATGGCAATCAGTAACATTTAAGCTATCTTAGAGGGGGGATTAAATAATATGTCTTACTATTATCTTGCCTACTATACATTGGTCCTCTTACACCATTTGATATGTAATTTCTAAGCGCAGCAAACTTGCCTCGTTAATATAAATACTACACCACAGATTTTTCACTGTGTTTCTACGTTAACTTTCAACTACATACACACAGATTTACCGAGGGGGCAGGTGGATGGTAGGGACAGGGTGCAACACCCTCCACTTTTGTCATCCATTCTGCAGCAGTTACATGTTCTCGTGATACTAAGCGGAGGGCAGGTGGATGGTTTACATGTGGTGTAGACATGCCTCTTCTTATGACGTGCTAGCATCACCTAACGATGGCAAAACATAAAACAGGATGATTGAGTTTGAGTGCAGTCCCTGAATTCACATCTTTGGGAAAATGATTTAAGGAAATGTGGGACAACTCTAAATCTGATGATACTGTGACACGTGCTCTTTTAAGGTCAATTCACACTGCACGCGTCGCGATGCGTCTAGGTACATCGCGTTGCGGCGCGTCGCGTCATATATTTTTTTCATATTTCATATTTTATATTTTCATATTTTATATTTTATACACAAAACCCTTCAGCATAATTACAGAAAAAAAACAATCTACGAACTAAGTTATCTATAACGAAAAGTAGCTATGAAAGTGGATAATAAAAACAAAACCTATTTAGCGTGGAGCTGTTCTTCCAGGGGGTTGTGTTTAGTTATGTCTTGCTCTTCATATAAACTTTCAGTTGCCTTTTGAAAGTATTTATTGTTGGCAACTCACGTATGTCTCTAGGCGTATTATTCCACTCCTTAAGAGCTGAGTAATGAAAGCTTTTTTTATAGCGTTCAGTCCTATGTTTAGGGATTTGGAGATCTTGGCTATTTCTTGTAGTGTAGGATGAGAAACTAGACCTTGGTTTATACTTTTCTAGGAAGCTGTTTGGGCAAAGTTTGTGTATGATTTTATAGGTCATAACATTCCTATCAAAGCAAATTATGTTTTCTACATTCATCCCAGGACATGACCAAGTATCTTTAATTTTGGCGTTCCTGATTATTTTGAGAGCTCGTGTTTGTAGTCTCTGAAGGGCAGCCAGTTTTGTTCTCGACAAACTACCCCAAACAACATCACCATAACGCAATTGACTTTCAACCAATGCATAATAGATAATGGAAAGTTGCGACTGAGGTAGTATATTTTTCAATCTCTTTAAGGCCCAAATCCCAGAGTTAATTTTGTCCATTGTACGGTTGAATTGTGCTTCCCACGAAAGGTTTTCATCAACAATCAATCCTAGGGACTTTGTTTGCGTTACTCTTTTTATGTTATGGTCATTAAGCACCAGGGTCTCAGGGAGGCGAGGGTGTTTGGCTTTGAGTGGATGTCCTATGATCATAAATTCGGTTTTTTGAGGGTTCGGACTGAGATTATTAATTCTCATCCACTCAGAGAGATTTAGCATCTCCTGACTTGCATTATCTATCATTCTCTGTATGTCATCAGATGCAATTGTTACATTTGTGTCATCTGCATAGATGCTAGCTCTTGAATATTGAAGGCTATTTTCAAAGTCATTCAGGTAAACTATAAATAGAAGGGGCCCCAAGCAAGATCCCTGAGGTATACCGCATGTGACTTTTCTTTGTTTTGACTTGTTCCCATTCAAAGTACAAAACTGTGTTCTGTTTGTTAGATAAGATTCAAACCAATCACCTGTTCGGTCTACAATACCATAAGAGTTGAGCTTCTTTATACTTTTCTTTAATTCACACTGGCAAAGCGTCATCTGCTATTTTAGTTGAAATGGCGTCATAACAACAAGACATGCTTCTCGCTCTCACTTTGCAAAATCAGGTAATAGCTTTAATTGTATTGCAAAAGCAAAGAAAAAGCGACGATTTTAGCTTCTAGAAGTTTGGAAAAAACGAAAACAGCGAAGTCATCATTACAATTTAAGCTAAGAAATAAGTTGCAAAATTACACGATGCGTTTCAATTATCTCCGAATACTGCCTTCCACGTTAGATGAATGGGTAAGGTTGGTTAGGCCATTTGTTGTTAGTAAAGGGAGCATTTCATTTCTTTTCTTTCCTACTAGTGTCATAAAGGCAAGGCAGTTTTTTTACTGATTCGATACCTTGTTCTTTGGTGACGAATTTAGCTGTCATTATATCTGTCCTACTTCGGAAACCTTGTCTATTGTCCGGAAGCAGCGCGTCGCGTCAAAGATGGATTTTTTCATCTCTGACGCATCATGACGCATCCATGAAGAAACGCGATGCGTACGCATAGCAGAAATTCCTACGAACCATATTTGGTCAGCGTCATACTGCGACGCGTCGCGTCCAGTGTGAATTGACCTTTAGTAGGACACCATACCCTCTTCCTCTGATTTATGATGTAACCTATCCTAAAGGAATACTCAAATAAAGGATGCTCCTTGATATGGTGTTTGAACTTTTTATTAATTCATCCGGCAACAGTTATTGATACTACATTATCTGTGTTTATTGCACACCTACGCTAGGCTACACGGTTCAATAAAAGAAGGAGGGAATGTAGAACCGTGTATCCTAGCGTAGGTTTGCGATCATTTTTTCACTATCATTTCTCGCAAATTTTATCAACAATTTTGCTCTGAAATTCAACCACATCCCTCAGGGGGTCACATGGTCCTTCACAGTAACATGTGATGTCATCAATTCATGCATGCAAGTGGGGACACTTCTTGTCTTTCCAAGGCTAATTTGCAGATATGCACGCGCAGCGGGCATTATATAACAGTCCTTGTACTAAAGCTTGCTATAGCAAGAATGTGCCAGCAATGACAGAAAGTAGATTTAGCTACATCGAGCTATCATTCACATTTAAGTACAGCATTTTTTCATTACTACATGAGTGCTTCTTAGAATTGATGACTTCTTGTATTTTTGCCAGTTTCAACCAACTGATTATACTGTAAATCTATACGTAAAATACGGATCATCCCCTTACAAGTGGATCAAGGTAAAGACAACCTCTCTCCCAACCAACACTAAAGAATAAAGTGTAGTGGTATGAATTAGAGGCTATGAAAGAAGCTGTCCTACCTTCTCTAACAGTTGTCTCAAATTGTCATCATCAAACGGCAAGCAGCCCTAACAAACGTAAATATAGCAATATTGTTTCAGAGAAAAAGAACAGCAACAGCCATTAAGGAATCATATGGTGTATACATATATTTTATATAAGAAAACTATCTTTTGTATCAGCCTTAATTTCTTAGAAATTTCCCGAAATCCAGACTGACATTTTCTTAGTATTTTCTTGACTTTCTGGAATAAACTGGCTAAAAAAGGTTACTGTATCTCTGCTAAACTTGCAGTTTCGAACATATATTCTATCTTTAACATTTCGAATGCAAGAATGACGTAATATCGATTTTTGACAAGAAAGGAACTTAGATGACTTGTGTATACCGAAAAACTCACCATTCGGTGTACACTAAGACAGACTATTAACAACTTTCAAAATGTAAAGCTTCCGAAAAGGACAGAATTAAATACAGAGGCTCTATATATGCTCTGTCCATATTCATTCATTGTCCTAACTATACAAACAGAATCCCAAATGTAAGCTCTGGGCTTATATTCGGAGGGTTTATACTCGGAAGAGTATTCGATATAAATATCCTATTTGAAAAGAGTTATGGATGAAGGAAGAATTCAACCTCTTCGACGCAAATTCCATGTGTTACATGGGGTCACATGACCTTTAAAATAGCGCGCTATGATTGGCTAAGGTCTTATCTTTGTAAGTAGAAGCGCGAAAACTAGGGCAAGTCTGTAGCAGTTTGCTATGAGTGTGAAGAAACCGTTCTATTAGTTTGAAAACTAGAAAAGTTCAGGGATGTCACCTCTACCAATCCACCGCTCAATGATATAGACAAAATCGAAGTTTATGATTTGCGGATGTTCCTGCCGCCAAGAGGGTAGACTTGGAGGTCACGCTGGTGAAGGCTTTAATCAATTTTCAAATCCTGTTCTTCATTGTCGTTGTGATATTGCTTGCAGTAACAGCGTTTCACCATTTTATGTAGTCGTAGCTCTTTCCCACAGACTCCTGCCCGAGCTTTGGCGCCTTTATTTACAAAAGTAAAGGCTTATCCAATCATAGCAGACTATTTGAAAGGTCGCATGACAACCACTAGCACGTGGATTTTGCGTCGACAAGGTGGATTGGATAACAATGACTACGGAAACTGATTGTTCGATTGACTTGCCGATTCATGCCCTGACTTAAATAGCAAGAATCTAATGAATGATACATGAAAAATGGCGTACTTTCGAGTTTATTAACCTATTTTCTGTAATACATAGCAAAACACAATCTGCTTAATCAACTTGCTCACAATGAGGCTGAGATTATTGAACGATAGAAAAGTTCCAATAGAATGCTTGCCATTTTTACTTACTACTCAATCACAAAACACTTCGTAAAACTGACATCAATTGATTATGCTAAAAAACACTTACAACCACGAGTGCATATAAAATTACTCCGCAGCTCCATACATCTGCTTTTCTTCCGTCATATTTGATGCCCTTGAAAAGATGTGCAGATGTAAAATGATTAAATAATTAAACTACAACAATGAAAAATAAAAACTAAGGGAGGAGGGCAGCTAAATTGTAGCTTTAATGAGGATTAACAACGCAGAGCCATCATGAGCCAACAAAAGTAACAGAAATATGAGTATACTGCAAACAATGGTGAAACGCAATCTGGATGCTACCATCTGAGAACATCGTTTGGAGATAAGCTTATGAAATTTGAATAATACAGAAGCTGCAGATAATATTTACGCATATACCTTCACGACTTCTGGCGCAGCGTAATGGGGTGACCTATAAATAACAAATGCAAAAGTAAGTATGTATA
>WIPJ01001315.1:276604-289213 GCA_018155075.1 Cassiopea andromeda | reverse complement strand
TTACGTGCTTTTACTACATGCAGCTTAAACCGCTTTATAAGCTGCAATAATGACATTAGTGTAGAAGCAGTGATAATCATTGGAAATACGTTCTTTCTATGGGAAAATCATTATCTAAACGTGTTTTCACGCTGAATTTAGCATTATAAACATTGTTTTGCCATGAAACCTCTTTCCAGTGTTGTGTTGTCAGTGTTTGTATACCAAGTACCATTAGGCTGTTTGCAATGAAAAAGCACTTGGTGCCGGAAAATTTGATGGAATTGAGTGAAGTTCATTGAAAAAACATGTTTTATCCGTACATGTACACTGATTCTAGTAGTTTAGTAAATGTTTCCCCATGAGAATAGCGTTAGTTTACTTGTTTTTACTACATGCAGCTTAAACCGCTTTATAAGCTGCAATAATGACATTAGTGTAGAAACAGTGATAATCATTGGAAATACGTTCGTTCTATGGGAAAATCATTATCTAAATTTGTTTTTACGCTGAATTTAGCATTATCACCATTGTTTTACCATGAAACCTCTTTCCAGTGTTGTGTTTTCAGTGTTTGTATACCTAGTACCATTAGGCTGTTTGCAATGACAAAGCACTTGGTGCCGGAAAATTTGATTGAATTGAGTGACGTTCATTGAAGAAACATGTTTTATCCGTACATTTACACTGATTCTAGTAGTTTAGTAAATGTTTCCCCATGAGAATAGCGTTAGTTTACTTGTTTTTACTACATGCAGCTTAAACCACTTTATAAGCTGCAATAATGACATTAGTGTAGAAACAGTGATAATCATTGGAAATACGTTCGTTCTATGGGAAAATCATTATCTAAATGTGTTTTTACGCTGAATTTAGCATTATAACCATTTTTTCGGCATTATACCTCTATCCAGTCTTGTTATTTCAGTGTTTGCATACTTAGGCCCCTAAGGCTGGCTACAAGGAAATAAGTACTTGATACAATATAAATGTATGGAAATGAGTGAAGTTCACTGAAAAATCATGTTTTATCCGTACATTTCCACTGATTCTAGTAGGTTAGTCAATGTTCCCCAATGAGAATAGCGTTAGTTTACGTGATTTTACTACATGCAGCTTAAAGCACTTTATAAGCTGTAATAGTAACATTAGTGTAGAAAGAGTGATAATCACTGGAAATACGTTCGTTCTATGGGAAAATCATTATCTAAATGTGTTTTTACGCTGAATTTAGCATTATAAACATTGTTTTGCCATGAAACCTCTGTCCAGTGCTGTTTTTCAGTGTTTGTATACCTAGTACCATTAGGCTGTTTACAATGAAAAAGCACTTGGTGCCGGAAAACTTGATGGAATTGAGTGAAGTTCATTGAAAAAACATGTTTTATCCGTACATTTACACTGATTCTAGTAGTTTACTAAATGTTTCCCCATGAGAATAGCGTTAGTTTACGTGCTTTTACTACATGCAGCTTAAACCGCTTTATAAGCTGCAATAATGACATTAGTGTAGAAGCAGTGATAATCATTGGAAATACGTTCTTTCTATGGGAAAATCATTATCTTAACGTGTTTTCACGCTGAATTTAGCATTATAAACATTGTTTTGAAATGAAACCTCTGTCCAGTGTTGTGTTTTCAATGTTTGTATTCCTAGTACCACTAGGCTGTTTACAATGAAAAAGCACCTGGTGTCGGAAAATTTGATGGAATTGAGTGAAGTTCATTGAAAAAACATGTTTTATCCGTACATTTACACTGATTCTAGTAGTTTAGTAAATGTTTCCCCATGAGAATAGCGTTAGTTTACTTGTTTTTACTACATGCAGCTTAAAACGCTTTATAAGCTGCAATAGTGTCAATAGTGTGGAAGCAGTTATAATCATTGGAACTAAGTGTATTCTATGCCAAAGCAATATTCTAGACGTATTTTTCCGTTGAATTTAGCATTATAAACATTGTTTCGCCATGATACCTCTATAAAGTCTTGTTATTTCAGTGTTTGTATTCCTAGTACCCCTAGGCTGCTTACAATGAAAAATCACTTGGTGCCGGAACATTTGATGGAATTCAGTGAAGTTCATTTAAAATACATGTTTTATCCGTACATTTACACTGATTCTAGTAGTTTAGTAAATGTTTCCCCATGAGAATAGCGTTAGTTTACTTGTTTTTACTACATGCAGCTTAAACCGCTTTATAAGCTGCAATAATGACATTAGTGTAGAAACAGTGATAATCATTGGAAATACGTTCGTTCTATGGGAAAATCATTATCTAAATTTGTTTTTACGCTGAATTTAGCATTATCACCATTGTTTTACCATGAAACCTCTTTCCAGTGTTGTATTCTCAGTGTTTGTATACCTAGTACCATTAGGCTGTTTGCAATGACAAAGCACTTGGTGCCGGAAAATTTGATGGAATTGAGTGACGTTCATTGAAGAAACATGTTTTATCCGTACATTTACACTGATTCTAGTAGTTTAGTAAATGTTTCCCCATGAGAATAGCGTTAGTTTACTTGTTTTTACTACATGCAGCTTGAACCACTTTATAAGCTGCAATAATGACATTAGTGTAGAAACAGTGATAATCATTGGAAATACGTTCGTTCTATGGGAAAATCATTATCTAAATGTGTTTTTACGCTGAATTTAGCATTATAAACATTTTTTCGGCATTATACCTCTATCCAGTCTTGTTATTTCAGTGTTTGCATACTTAGGCCCATTAGGCTGGCCACAATGAAAAAAGCACTTTGTGCAATATACATTTCATGGAAATGAGTGGAACTCATTGAGAACCCATGTTTGATTCGTACATTTACACTGATTCTTGTAGTTTAGTAGATGTTTCCCCATGAGACTAGCGTTAGTTTACTTGTTTTTAGTACGTGCAGCTTAAAACGCTTTATAAGCTGTAATAGTGACATTAGTGTAGAAACAGTGATAATCATTGGAAATACGTTCTTTCTATGGGAAAATCATTATCTAAACGTGTTTTCACGCTGAATTTAGCATTATAAACATTGTTGTGCCATGAAACCTCTTTCCAGTGTTGTGTTGTCAGTGTTTGTATACCTAGTACCATTAGGCTGTTCGCAATGAAAAAGCACTTGGTGCCGGAAAATTTGATGGAATTGACTGACGTTCATTGACAAAACATGGTTTATCCGTACATTTACACAGATTCTAGTAGTTTAGTAAATGTTTCCCATGAGAATAGCGTTAGTTTACTTGTTTTTACTACATGCAGCTTAAACCGCTTTATAAGCTGCAATAATGACATTAGTGTAGAAACAGTGATAATCATTGGAAATACGTTCGTTCTATGGGAAAATCATTATCTAAATGTATTTTTACGCTGAATTTAGCATTATCAACATTGTTTTGCCATGAAACCTCTGCCCAGTGCTGTTTTTCAGTGTTTGTATACCTAGTACCATTAGGCTGTTTACAATGAAAAAGCACTTGGTGCCGGAAAAATTGATGGAATTGAGTGAAGTTCATTGAAAAAACATGTTTTATACGTACATTTACACTGATTCTAGTAGTTTAGTAAATGTTTCCCCATGAGAATAGCGTTAGTTTACTTGTTTTTACTACATGCAGCTTAAACCGCTTTATAAGCTGCAATAATGACATTAGTGTAGAAACAGTGATAATCATTGGAAATACGTTCGTTCTATGGGAACATCATTATCTAAACGTGTGTTTACGCTGAATTTAGCATTATCAACATTGTTTTACCATGAAACCTCTTTCCAGTGTTGTGTTTTCAGTGTTTGTATACCCAGTACCATTAGGCTGTTTACAATGAAAAAGCACTTGGTGCCGGAAAATGTGATGGAATTGAGTGATGTTCATTGAAGAAACATGTTTCATCCGTACATTTACACTGAATGTAGTAGTTTAGTAAATGTTTCCCCATGAGAATAGCGTTAGTTTACTTGTTTTTACTACATGCAGTTTAAAACGCTTTATAAGCTGCAATAGTGTCAATAGTGTGGAAGCAGTTATAATCATTGGAACTACGTTTATTCTATGCCGAAACAATATTCTAGACGTATTTTTACGTTGAATTCAGCATTATAAAGATTGTTTTGCCATGAAACCTCAGTCCAGTGTTGTGTTTTCAGTGCTTGTATTCCTAGTACCACTAGGCTGTTTACAATGAAAAGGCACCTGGTGCCGGAAAGTTTGATGGAATTGAGTGAAGTTCATTGAAAAAACATGTTTTATCCGTACATTTACACTGATTCTAGTAGATTAGTAAATGTTCCCCAATGAGAATAGCGTTAGTTTACTTGTTTTTACTAAATGCAGCTTAAACCGCTTTATAAGCTGCAATAGTGACATTAGTGTAGAAACAGTGATGATCATTGGAAATACGTTCTTTCTATGGGAAAATCATTATCTAAACGTGTTTTCACGCAGAATTTAGCATTATAAACATTGTTTCGCCATGATACCTCTATCCAGTCTTGTTATTTCAGTGTTTGCATACTTAGGCCCATAAGGCTGGCTACAAAGAAAAAAGCACCTTGTGCAGTATAAATTTCATGGAAATGAGTGAAATTCATTGAGAAACCATGTTTTATCCGTACATTTCCACGGATTCTAGTAGTTTAGTAAATGTTTCTCCATGAGAATAGCGTTAGTTTACGTGTTTTTACTACGTGCAGCTTAATCCGCTTTATAAGCTGTAATAGTGACATTAGTGTAGAAAAGGTTATAATCATTGGAAATACGTTTGTTCTATGGGAAACTCATTATCTAAACGTGTTTTTACGCTGAATTTAGCATTATCAACATTGTTTTGCCATGAAACCTCTGTTCAGTGTTGTGTCTTCGGTGTTTGCATACCTAGTACCACTAGGCTGTTTACAATGAAAAAGCACTTGGTGCCGGAAAATTTGATGGAATTGAGTGAAGTTCACTGAAAAAATATGTTTTATCCGTACATTTATCATTATTGTTTTGCCATGAAACCTCTGTCCAGTGTTGTGTTTTCGGTGTTTGCATACCTAGTACCACTAGGCTGTTTACAATGAAAAAGCACTTGGTGCCGGAAAATTTGATGGAATTGAGTGAAGTTCACTGAAAAAATATGTTTTATCCGTACATTTATCATCATTGTTTTGCCATGAAACCTCTGTCCAGTGTTGTGTTTTCAGTGTTTGCATACTTAGGTCCATTAGGCTAGCTACAATGAAAAAAGCACTTGGTGCAATAAATATTTCATGGAAATGAGTGAAATTCATTGAGAAAACATGTTTTATCCGTACATTTCCACTGATTCTAGTAGTATAGTCAATGTTTCCCCATGAGAATAGCGTTAGTTTACTTGTTGGTACTACATGCAGCTTAACACGCTTTATAAGCTGTACTAGTGACATTAGTGTAGAAACAGTTATAATCATTGAAAATACGTTCGATCTATGGGAAAATCATTATCTAAACGTGTTTTTACGCTGAATTTAGCATTATCAACATTGGTTTGCCATGAAAGCTTTGTCCAGTCTTGTTTTTTCAGTGTGTGCATACCTAGACCCATTAGGCCTGTTAAAATGAACAAACATTAGTTGCAGGACCATTTCATGGAAATGAGTGAAATTCGTTGAGAAGACATGTTTGATCCGTACATTTACACTGATTCTAGTAGTTTAGTAAATGTTTCCCCATTAGAATAGCGTTAGTTTACGTGTTTTTACTATGTGCAGCTTACAACGCTTTATAAGCTGTAATAGTGTCAATAATGTCGAAACAGTTATAATCATTGGAACTACGTGTATTCTATGCCAAAACAATATTATAGACGTATTTTTACGTTGACTTTAGCATTATAAACATTGTTTCGCTATGATACCTCTATCCAGTGTTGTATTTTCTGTGGTTGCATACTTACGCCCATTAGGCCGGCAAACAATGAAAATAGCGCTTGGTGTAATATGAATTTCATAGAAATCAGTGATATTCATTGAGAAAGCATGTTTTATCCGTACATTTGCACTGAGTCTAGTATGTTAGTCAATCTTTCCCAATGAGAATAGAGTTAGTTTACGTGGTTTTACTACATGCAGCTTAAAACGCTTTATAAGCTGTAATAGTGACATTATTGTACACACAGTTGTAATCATTGAAAATCCGTTCCTTCTATAGGAAAGTCATGGTCTAAACGCGTTTGTACGCTGAAGTTAGACTTATAAACATTGTTTCGCTCTGAAGCCTCTATCCAGTCTTGGTGTTTCTACGTTTCCATACTTAGGCCCTGTAGGCCGGGTACAATGACAAAAGCACTTGTTGCAATATAAATTTCATGGAAATGAGTGTTATTCATTGAGAAACCATGGTTTATCCGTACATTTCCACTGATTCTAGTAGGTTAGTCAATGTTCCCTACTGAGAATAGCGTTAGTTTACGTGTTTTTACTACATGCAGCTTAAACCGCTTTATAAGCTGTAATAGTGACATTAGTGTAGAAACAGTTATAGTCATTGGAAATACGTTCGTTCTATGGGAAAATCATTATCTAAACGTGTTTTTACGCTGAATTTAGCATTATCAACATTGTTGTACCATGAAAGCGTTGTCCACTCTTGTGTTTTCAGTGTTTGCATACCTAGACCCATTAGGACTGTTAAAATGAACAAACATTTGTTGCAGGACCATTTCATGGGAATGAGTGAAATTCATTGAGAAAACATGTTTTATCCGTGCATTTGCACTGATTCTAGTAGGTTAGTCAATGTTTCCCAATGAGAATAGCGTTATTTTTTGTGTTTTTACTACAAGCAGCTTAAAACGATTTATAAGCTGTAATATTGACAATAGTGTGTAAACAGTTATAATCATTGGAAATACGTTCGTTCTATCGCACAACCATGTTCTGAGCGTGGTTCTACGATCAATTGAGCATTATCAACATTGTTTTGCGATGAAATGCTCTGTCCATTCTTTGTTTGTCAGTGTTTGCATACTTAGGCCCATTAGGCCGTTATCAGTGAGAAAAGCATTGTTGGCGAAAAAGTTCGATGACATACCTGAATTCATTGAGAAAACATGGTTTATCCATACATTTGTACTAATTCTAGTAGGTTAGTCAATGCTTCTCCATGACAATACCGTTGGTTTACGTGCTTTCAATACATGCAGATTAAAACACTTTATAAGCTGTAATAGTGACAATAGTGTGCACACAATTATTATCTTTGGAAATACACATATTTCATGGCATGGTAATGTTCTAAACGTGTTTCTACGCTGAATTTTTTCATGTTCAACAGTGGTTCGGCATGAGAATCTCTGTACAGTCTTATTTGTTCAGTGTTTGCATTCATAGGCCCATAAGGCCGTTTACAATGAGAAAAGCATTGTTGGAGAAAAATTTCGAGGACTACAGTGAATTTCATTGAGAAAACATGGTTTATCTATACTTTTGCACTAGTGCTAGTACTTTAGTCAATGCTTCCCCATGAGAAAAGCGTTAGTTTACGCGATTTCAATACATGCAGCTTAAGTATATTATATTCAATATGTATATTTTATGGCAGAAAGAAGGTTCTAACCGTATTTATACTCTGAATTGAGCATTACCAACATTTTTTTGCCATGAAAAGCTCTGGCCATTCTTGTATTTGACAGTGTTTGCATACTTAGGCCCATTAGGCCGTTTACAATGAGAAAAATATTGTTGGAAGAAAGTGTCGAGGACATGAGTGAAAGTCATTGAGAACACCTGTTTTATCCCAACGTTTGCACTGATTCTAGTAGGCTAGTTAATGTTTCCCCATGAGAATATCGTTATTTTACGCGATTTGAATACATGCAGCTTAGGACGCTTTTTGAGCTGTAGTAGTGATAATAGCGTGCAAACAGTTATAATCTTTGGAAATACGTATGGTGCATGGAAAACTATGTTCTAAACGTGTTTCTAAGGTGAATTGAGCCTTTTCAACATTGTTTTGCCATGAAAACTCTGTCAATTCTTGCATTTTTCAGTGTTTGCATACTTAGGCTCATTTGGCCGTTTACAATGCGAAAAACATTGTTGGAGAAAAATTTCGAGGACAAAAGTGAAGTTCATTGAGAAAACATGGGTTATCGATACTTTTGCACTAATTCTAGTACTTTAGTCAATGCTTCCCCATGAGAAAAGCGTTAGTTTACGCGATTTCAATACATGCAGCTTAAGACGCTGTATGAGCTTGTAGTAATGACAATAGTGTGCAAACAGTTATAATCGTTGGAAATGCGCATGTTGCATTGCAACAACCATGTTCTACACGTGTTTTCACGCTGAACTGAGCATTGTAAACAGTTTTTCTCCATGAAAACTCTGTCAATTCTTGCTTTTATCAGTGTTTGCATAGTTTTGCACTAATTCTAGTAGATTAGTCCATTGACTAATGCTTCCCCATGAGAAAAGCGTTTGTTTACGCGATTTCAATACATGCAGCTTAAGACGCTGTATGAGCTGTAGTAGTGACAATAGTGTGTCAACAGTTATAATCTTTGGAAATGCGCATATTGCAATGCAACAGCCATGTTTTACATGTGTTTCCATGCTGAACTGAGCATTATAAACAGTATTTCTCCATGAAAACTCTGTCAATTCTTGCTTTTGTCAGTGTTTGCATACTTAGGCCATAGAGTTAGGAGAACTAGAGAGCCTACTAGGTCACGTGATGCGTGGCAACATAGGAGATCCAAGATGGCCCCTATAGAGTGGCAAAAGTAAACAACGCGTGAATCGTCTTACTAACGAAACCTTTCCGAAACGTCCTAGCAACGCTGTTGGCATATATGTTTGTTCGAACTGCACCTTTGCGCTGTATTTAACCTTCGAAAAACGCAGAAATAATTGACAGATATGTGCATTGTGTAGTGATTCCAACATTTTAAACGCACATAATAGCAGTGTAATAATCCCAAAACCTTGTTCTGCGATCGAAAGTATGAACCAAAAACTAAACTTCGACAAGTAAGTAAAAGTACACAGAAGAATATTTTGCAACATCTTTGTCTCGCAATTGATTTGATGGTGTAAGCCTACCATACAATGTAAAGCAGAGGGTGTATTGCTTTTTAGGTATGGTCCTAAAGTCTTTCATGCCCTAGATATTGGCTCGGCAGTACTCTCAGGTGCCAAATAAACTGCCCCTCGCCTGTTAATTTTTCGATTTTTCCCAACCCCTCGGACCTTAGTAGGACCACCCGTTTATTAATTTTTTTTAGGAAATTGACTATTTTACGAACTCCTCTTATCATTTCCTTGATTGTAGTACTATTCGCCAATAAGCAAGGTAAAATAGAACGATTCCGTATATATTCTAGCTCTATGTTTTGTGAAAACCTGTTTTTGTAGGTATGGTCCTAAAGTGTTTCTAACCATCATTTTCTAACCATGTAAAGTCATTGCTCCAATTCCAAACCCCTCCGTCTATTTTGACACCCCCCCCGTTTATTAAAGTGTAGAACTCTTCCAACGCCCCTGTTTACTAGGACTCTCTGTTTATTTGGCACTTGAGAGTACATTAACACGATGGCTTTCATCATAATTTAGCCAATGCTTACAATTAATAGGATAGAGCTTTACAAATACATGTTTCTTTTAGGTTTCTAATGAAGCAAAATTCATCATTCAGTGAAAAAACTGAATAGGTGCAAAATATGTCACCATATGTCAGCTAGTGCTGATGTGGGCCTACTACTACTCCAAATGCAATGTAGACCTAATTAATATTCATATAGCACATCAAGGGTACTGTTGACATGATGGAATAATGGGGGAGGATTTGTTTATTAACCATCTGCAGCTTTTTTTAGTATTTAAGCACTCCTTCAAGAAAATAGTCCACCTGATTAAACTGGCAGATTAGATACATGAAATTTGATTTAACTAGTAGGAAATGCATCAGATTCATAATAATGACACAATCAAGTAGGTCTTCATTGTAAAATTGCACCAGGTGCAAGCAAAAGATATTTACATTTTTGAATCCAGTTATAAGGATACCACCTAAAAAGGCAAAATTACAGCATGAAGGTGAAAGTTGCTGGTCAAATTTAAGCACTTCAGTTGCAGCAACAATTAATTTCTTCTGATATGACAAAAAATTAGTTGCTGCTGTAACTGTGAAAACTCCATATTTTGATAATAGTGCTTCAAAAATCAGCTTTTTACAAAGAATGAGCATGTTTGATATTTTTAATAGCAGAAATAAACTTGGAAAGGCAGCAAAATTAGTCAAAAGGAAACTGCTGTATATGCAAAGATTGTACATGTAGGAAATTTTACCAAATCTTGTGCATGTAAATGGTCAAGATAATTATTTATTATTTAAAAGGAGAAGGAAGACATTGGCTGTTGGCTTTACTACTTCAGCAAAGTTTATTATAGCCATAACTAAAGATCTGTTGTACAAAGAGAATGATCCATCTCAATATATTTTGATATATGGGTTCATGTAATAATCAGTAGAATTATTTTCAGTAACATATGGGGTCACTGGATGACATACTAATTCATTGTCTCAGAATTCAAATATGCACTTTTACCACAGAACAATATAGATGTTCTAGGAATGGCTATTTGTACTGATATAGATGAAGATTCTTTAAAACCTTCCAATAATGTATTTTAAGAGTCTGCTGATAATAGCTCAGCAGTTGATCCTGATATTCATCACCACTTTACAGTCATTCACTTATTGGAAAAATAATGCCTTTTTCTACATTGGAAGCTTCATTGCAAAGAAAATGGTTGCAAACATGAAAAGCATTGAATGAACAGATGAACTTTATTATTCCTTTGGTCAGGAACATGCTATAAAAAGCAAGGCAAATCTCCACTCCTGCAATCTCATAAATGACAACGTATCTGTTCCATCTTCATGACTAATTAAGATAGTGCAAGCCACTGACAAGCTAGTCAGAGAGACGTTGATTGAATGGCAGGATACATCTAAGTAAAGGAAAAAGAAGACTCTCATTAGTGTTGTGGAAGGGCTAAAAATATAGTTTTTCTAACTTAGAATCTGGGGCTAGAAGAGCACTCATTGAAGAGCCATATGCTCAGTAATAAAAAAAGGCCATAAAACAACAGTAATCAAGTGTATTTGCTCATTACTATATTGAATTATTTGTCAATCAATTTAGCAGAGTACATGCAGAGGATTGTTAAGTCAAACCGAGTATCAAAGAGATAAAAGTTAACGAAGACGGTACTTTTCTATTATGAGTAATATTTACAGAATTTCACAGATCTTTCAAGAGTCCTGCATCTCTGAAGTATTTTGATGACATTGTTATTGTTAAGAATTGAATAAGTAGGTATGTTATGTTTACACTTTTAGACGGCCTATTTTGTTCAGCTTTTTACATGCATCTCTGCACCTCTAATTGCTTTTCAGAGTATCAGACCATCATGCTGAACATAATTTTACAAATATATTGAAAAATTGCTAACAATTTTCACTTACCAGAGTGGCAGGCTGACAAACCAGATTTTTAAATATTCGAATTATCCAGAAGACAAGTATCTCCCCGTAAGATCCCTTGGTTGACTTAATCTTGCCATCATCACTGTCAAAAACTTTGTTAGAATTACCAGTCCTGTGAAATTCTTCCACTCTCAGTTGTATAAATGTTCCTTACTCAGCATACAGCCACTAAGAATTTGTAAACTCTGATATTTTCATTTTTTTGTCGCTTCCCAGTTCAAACCTAGAAAATATCTAAATCTCTTTCTGCCACCCTATATCCGCCATTATGGAAACGCATCGTTTCCACACTGAAAGCCAGTACAAAGGGGTCTAGTACGCACTCTAGTTTTCCTAACTCTATGACTTAGGCCCACTAGGCCGCTTATAATGAGAAAAACATTGTTGGAGAAAAAGTTCGGGGAAGTGAACATGTTTTATCCGTACCTTTGCACTGATTCCAGTAGATTAGTCAATGTTTCCCCATGATAATAGCGTTAGTTTACGCGTTTTCGATACATGCAGATTAAAGCGCTTTATCAGTTGTAGTAGTGGCAGTAGTGTGCACATAGTTATAATCTTTGTACCAACCAGACTTGAAAGGAGAAGGACGCATGTATGAGGCTTTGTTGGCTGTAAGCAGTTGACGCACTTAGGGGCAGTAAGTGGCCATGTTATAACTTTTAAGTGCAATTTGAAGTTGATTTGTATAAATACTATCTCATTCAGTGTCGTACTGGCAGTTTAGAGTCTATTCGCAAGATCTCCGTTTCGTTAGGCCATTAGCACGTGGCCTATCGTCTACCATGCCTCGCCAACCTGTTCAGCAGGGAAGGGATGAGGAATCAGTGAAGAGAATTATTAAAAGCGTGACCAAGAATTTATTAACTAAAGAGGATATGCAAGGCATAATTACTACCCTTGAAGAAAGGTTAGAATCATTGATTTCATCTAAATTTGATGAATTCAAAAAACCGATAGAAAGCAAAGTCGTTTCATTAGAGGCCAAAATTGCTATGTACGAATCGCACATGAATGATCTCGAAATTAAAATTGACAACTGTGAGCAATACAGTCGTCGGTCGTGTCTAAGAATTGATGGTATCTCTCTATCTCAAAATGGAAAAGAATCGGCAGATGAAAG
>WIPJ01001315.1:253703-265300 GCA_018155075.1 Cassiopea andromeda | reverse complement strand
GGGGGGGGTTACAATAGGAAGGACATTTCAGTTAGCGTGATAGAGGGCTTGTATTTAGGGGCTTATATTCGTGGGGATCATGTTCTGGATGTTACGGTAGTTTCTTGAACTAGGCCTAAATGCCTAACTAAGGTTTGCAAATCTGACCAAAGTAATGAAATTAAACAAAGAACTTAAATTCCAAAGAAGAACTATGCACACATAAATTGATATATAATGACCAAGTACAGAAAAGCAGTGAAGAAGGTCTTGATCTACAATAAAGCAACCTGAAACATCGCCTAAAACCACAACAGCATACCCCCTGGAAAAAGCGAATACTGTTTAAATTCCGCTATGTTTAAATACATTTTCCTATTAACATAGAATAACATTGGTAAAATAATGTTAATTTAGATTATACATTGAAAAATAGGGTACAAAAATTCAATTTTCTAACTCCATATTAGCTTGCATCGACTGAATTGTAATGAAACTTCCACTGCACTTTGGGCATGATAGTGTCCTAGAAAATGATATAAAAATTTCAGATATTAGATACCAGTTGTTGCCATTGTACTATTTTGTTGAAATAATCAACAGCAATGCTAAGTTAGTAAGGATGGGCAAGTCAATATCTTTTTTGGATTAGAGCGTTCTATTCAATACAGCTTTAGCTGCTGAAAACGAATGTGATTAGATCTTTCTACAAACATTTTAGTTGCAACAAAATTATTCTGTGCCAGCACACATTTGCTTAGACTTCGTTTTTCAAAACATAAAATTACGACTCTAGAAGCTATTCACTAATTAAATCTCAAATGTCCACAAACAGAAGTTATCGCAGTTCAAATCTTTACTAGAGCGCTTAAAAGGGGCAAAATTCTTTTGACATGCTGAAAGCTTTTTTCGTCCAAATGTCGTCAGAGTATGAAATGGATAGTGACCAAAAGGTTAACCAAAATATATAGGTAGATGCGCATACATGTGATAAGATGCATATTATCATTCTGTAGTAAAGTGTTGTAGTACAAATACACTAATTAAGCTCAAATCTCTTAAAATCTCAGTATCAACTAACTTAAACTTTCATTCTATAAGTGCAAATCAATCATATTAAAAGGAATAATAAATAAGACACCACATTATAGATATATAACGCCCCTGGGGAACAGGCAACAAAGACAATGCACAAACAATAAACTTAAACGCCAATGAACAGTAAATGACAACCACCCCACATAACCATATGAGACATCGCAATATTGTCTTCGGTGGGTTCAATGATTTTTCTCCAAATGGCGCACACTGCAGTAGTTGGTATACTCAGTTCTTTTAGGAACTTATCAAGATGGGCACCCAATCTTAGTTCTAACACAAGTAATGCAAAAGGATACGTCTCGTGAAAGTCTCTTCAGGGCTCCTTCAGCCTCAAATGTATTGGGTCCCTTCGTACCTTTTAACCACATTCAATGCCAGTTACGCCAAAATATCATTTGGGCTCTCACACTCTCTACATTTATGTCTAGATTTATTGTGAGAAACTCAGCTGTAGACTTTCAGACTTGAGCATGTTTAGGTACACTGCCTAGAAATAATAAAGCTCAGAATGAAGTGGGACATAGACTCAATCTGAATATGGTTCTAATGGGAAAGCGAGCGTGCAATATGTTCGTATGCATCAGCAATTCCCTATTGCGAGGTGATAAGCTGAGGAATAAATTCACAAACACCTACTAACAAACCATTGTCGATGAGAGACAATCCAGAAATAGTGCTAGAAAGAAATAGATTGGTATAAAAGGTTTTGACATCTTATACCAAAAAATTTCATCTCTTAACGAAACAAGTAACTTTGAAAACTATCAAGGAGGGAGTGTATCAATGTTTCACAAAAAGCATATAAAAGAGCAAGCAAGCCCAAGAATGCAGAATGGTACAGATATGCCTCATATTTTAATTTGAAGCTTATTATAGAGCATACAAATTTTTATAAGCAACCTGGCACAATGCCTCATTCCAAAATGTCTTCTTCTTGTACCTCTATTGATCAAATTGCAGTGCTAAAAGTTCTTTAATAGCTCCTGAAATACTGCAGATTTAGTGCCACAAGAATGGCACAGATACAAGAAAAGCATTGCCATTCTGACTTGGCTTCAATTTTAGCCTTAATGTTGGCTGGAATTAGAGTTAAATTTCGAATTCAGCCTTATAGAGAGGGATTTTTTTGGAAATGTCTAACTCAATACCTCACCTAGCGTTTCATTGCAAACTCCTGGCAAATCGACCATGGAGATTCTAAATCTGAGATGGGCCACTTGCAATTTTCACTGGAAGTAGTCCAAATTGATGACGTCATTTTTGAAAGAAATCTCACAAATTCCGCTACATTAATAACTATTGTAGTACTTTACTTCATTCATATGGGGATTGTTAGAAGCAGCAGGACAAGATCGATCGATTGATATATATTTTGTTTCTTTTAAACAATATTTATATTTTCAGGTATTACATCATCACCCATTGGCTACGCATTGGATCATGCTGTGGATCATGCTGTTGGTTAGCATGAACACCATTTTCTGTGTAAACGCTGTTCAAATTGAACCAAATACTACTAAAATATATTGTAACTGTAATATCATGGATATAGAAAGTGGGAGCACACATGGGGCACATGCCCCCACGTTTCAAGGAATCCTACGTAAGGCACCTCTTTTAAGCCTATACACTTGCCCTCTTTTGCTTGTGAGGGTGCTCCTGAATGCTTGTGCTCCAATTCTGTTAATGCATCCTACATCCCTGTGAATTATGTTTCTTATGCTATACCATTTATTACATTTTTGTAGTTATGGCATCCAATCAATATCTTCATCATCTATCTCACTTTTGCTAATTGAAGAATCTGTAAACAATATATAATTTAGCTCTCTAAGTCTTCTTTGTGCTGAATGCTTATCCTCATCTTTTGTATAGAATAATTGTCTTCCACCCATGCTTTGTGCCAATACTCCCTGCTTTCATCGTCATTTCCTTGCTGGTCGGTCTGATCCTTCATTGTCATCGCCACTTAATGGTGGAGTTTGTTCACCAGCAAACTATGAAATGCGCACTCAGCATCTACAGTGATAACCAACGGTTTTCTAGTTGATACAAAGTTTAAAATCATTATACGAAAGGAAGTGAATCAATGAGTGGGCAAGATTGTTATCCTCTGGTAATAGCTGTATTCGTCTTCAATGTCCACCACAAAACATGTTTCAAATCATATTTTATCATAGTTCGACATGACGTTCAAATTATGGCATTAATTAACTATGTTATGCTCCTTCTCCAGTTGTTCCTCAAAGTTAGTTATTTTTGACAACAGAAAAGAATCAACTACTACTGCCTGCTAAAAGAATTGCTGACGTGATCTAAAAAGGTATCTAAGAACAGAAATGGGGAGCATAGTTGTGGAAAACTAATAAAAACAGAAGTGACCCATTTTACTACAGTGACCTAGAATTTCCTCGGACTACCCTACTGAGCTTTCCCTTTTTGCGCAGGTGAGTGCTACTTTCCTATAAACCATTTTCTTATGCAAAGGTATATAACAATAAATTCGAGTTTTTACAGGGAATACATCAGTAAGTATACTTTCAGGCAATGGCTTTCTAGTTGATAACCAGGCCCCTACACTGGCCATTTAATTTGTTGTATAGAATAGTGGCTGGCACATTCCTGACACAATTTTGCAGAATGCTAAGGTGTCATAAAAACCAGTATTCATTTGTTCATATTCCACTGCCATTGTGAATGATACTGAAGCCAACACAGATAACCAGATTTCGCAGGCATATCTTGACCCTGGTAAACTTGTAAATCAAGCTCCTGCAATTCAGAATCTTTTCTAAAGATAAATTTAGAACTGTACATTAGTGGTGTGCCGACGGTCCTTTGAGTGTGGGGTATAGCAGAAGAAACTTAAGCTTCTATTGACTAAGCTTGCTACTTCATGATAAGACGGACGTGATTTTCAAGTGGTCTTCCAATTTCCACTTTGCACCAATATCTTACAAGAATTTCATCGACGTAGTCATGAGTACTGAAGAAGCTAACGTGAAGAAAGTGCTCAACGCTTTATAAAGATTGTAGAAGAAACATATGAGCCAATATCTCAATAATATCTGCGATGTCTGCTATACTGAGCATGGCTGGAATCGAGAAATCAACAAGAATGGTATTGATGCAGCAAAAAAGCGAGGCCTTATACACAGTGGTAAATAAAAAAGTGTCTTACCGTATTACCTACACGCCAATGGTTATACTTCATTACAATACTGTATACGCATATACCCATACGGATTTTCATGAAACTACTAAAAAAGACGGTCTGCAGGCACTGCAAAACCAATTTCTAAATTTCAGAGCTATACATTTGAAGAATTTTTTCAGCGCTATACATTTGAAGAATTAGTGAAAACAAGATCAGGAACACCAGATGATGAAGACAATTACTTTAAGCGACTTCTTCGTAGTTTGGAGCATCGCATAATTTCACTCCAACGCCAATTGGAAAATAAACAGCGAATTATTGAGCAACTCATTGCTTGGCCTAAATCCATCCACCAAGTAGTAAACAAAGCACCAATGGGAATAAATGACAAAAATGAAAACAAGAATGAAAAGAAACTACCTAAGCAGGGATACGAAACAAAGAAGAATTCAGAGCTAAGGGAGATGGCTCAGAAACTAGATGGAAAAAAGCCAAATGGGAAATTACAACAACAGAGATGTCGTTCAGGTTGATGCTAAAGAAAGAAAGAAATTCATTGTTATTGGTGACTCCATACTAAATATATGCAAGGACGTTGGCTTGCAAAGAAGCGCAACAGGACAGTTTATAAATCCTGGAGCTACAACCCGTGATATTCTAGATCATGTCAAGCCAACTCTGCAGAAGTAACCTGATGTTGTTATTATTCACTGTGGGACAAATTATTTAAAATCACAAAAGAAAATGATTGACAACTTGCAGGAGCTTGTCAGAATGGCAAACGCAGAATCATCAGGCACTGACCTTGTTTTTTCAAGCATCATTACATGGAGAGACAAGCAAGGTCTTCAACAAAAAGTCAACAAACTGAACGCAAAAGTACAAAGTTTCTGCCACAATTACCAAATTTTATTGACAAGAATGTTGATGTTTTGATCTTTGCTGAAAATAAGTTAGATAGCAGTTTCGCTAAGACTAACTCTCTCCAATAAAGGGGTTTGCACCCCAATATCGCCTTGGTGATAATGGGAATTGGGTTGGTTTATAGTTTTACTTAATGAGCAAATTCCCTCAAGGGAACTCAAAAAAGTACAATTAATAATGGGACTGCAGGTTATACCCATTGAGCTTAGCCTGAGGAAGTGCAAGTGGCTATTACTCCCAATATACCGACCATCGTTGCAGAGTGAAAATTATTTGATAAGTCAAATACAACGGATTATTGATGGTTACATTACATTGCTACCAAGTCTACTAATATTTGTGGATTTTAATTTAGATGCTTTAGATTATACACTGTCCTCACATATCGAAAACAATGGCCTTCACAGCATGATAAAGACGCCAACCTGTTTTAAATTACAGATAGGCAGATACATTGATCTGATGCTTACTACTATGAAACACCATAACTTTGCAAGCCAAACTTTTGAGACTGGATGTAGTGATTTTCATCATATGATTTATACCATCCTTAAGACACAATATGTTAAACTGCCCCTCAAAAAATCAAATATAGAGATTATTGAAACTTCAGTGAAGAGAGTGTTCGATCATGCTTAGAGTTAGCACAAACTTGCCAGTTGACCTGGAAAACTTGAAGACATTTTTGATGCCACTTTAAGCCACTGACACAATAAGCATGCCCCATTTAGATTGGGTATTATAAGGGGGAACAATAAACCACATACAATGAAACAATTGCGAAAAGAAACTATGGTACGAACCATAGAGTTAATAGAACTAGAGCGCTGACTGGCTAATCCCATTGTATACAAAACAGTGGCCTGCCATGCAAATCCACAATGGGTAGATTGCTTTTTGCTTTAGGCCACAATGAATTTAGCTTTTCTAAGGAATGACCAAGGAGGAAAGTTATGATGATTCCCTGTGATGATAAGTGAGATTGAAGTCTACTGGTGTGTTCATTTGCGAATGGATTTAAAACCTTTTGTGTTTTGTAAACATCATATTGACTGTTTGTTTAAAGTTGGTACTTTTACATAATTTTGTTATAGTTTCATCGCAGAATGACTTAAGCGAAGAACGTAGTGTTGTTTGACATTGCTGGAATTTAATAGAAAGTAACCAAAAGGCCTGTCCAAACCTTTCGCGTGAAGGAATAATACAACTTAAAGTTGAAGCTTTGGGGAGATCTAGCCATTGACGGTATTATTTTGTGATAATGTTGTAAAAATTTTCAGAAATCCACGTCTTGCCTAAATCTGTAATTGTTAAGTTCCACAAGAGTTTTGAAAGAATACATCGGTCATACAAAAGTAATCTATTTATGGGATGAATAGTCAAAGAGTCTATGCTATTAAGCATGGCAAGATGGGTAGATGGAACATCCTTATGGTCCTAGTTGCCTATATGAAAGTTGAAAAAACGTCTAAGGTATTTGCATGATTCACCTTTATTTACCCTAGGAACTACCTCTGAATTGATCAAGAGTTTAGGCTGGAACTGATGAGCACGAGATCAAAACTTTTTAATCCCAAAGGTAGTGTATTTATCCACATGGATTACCATATTGGCCCACTGGCACAACCTTGAGAGGCAATGTAGTAGAAGCTGATTTTCACATTCATTTGTAGTAACAACATCTGCATCACCCGCAAATTGAAACCAGTGGACAGGATGGAATACATGGTCATTTTCATTATGTGGTGAAAGGTCAAACTGTTTGCAGTTTTCCTGTTTAATAAACTGAATATATGTATTAAAGCATCAGTTGAATTTCAGAACACTAAGGCAATCTCCTTGAATTACACCACGATTAATGGGAAGAGCAGGAGTTGAGAAGTTGTCAGAAATAATATACAAGTGGAAATCCGTACATAGGTTGGAAATAAGACTTTGGATTGAATGCGGGATGTGATGGTATGCAAGGACACTTCTAATCAGATTGGGATGGACCGCTCCAAATGCATGCTTGAGGTCAAGTAGGGTTGCTATTACCAATCGCTGTTTTAACCGATCTTTGTTAATTACATAGGCCATCATAGAAGTGCGCTCGAGCACACCAGAGATGCCATGAGTGAATCATTTTTGTATATTTTGCTCAATAAGTTTATTTGTGTGAGGAAAGAGCAGATAGAATCTCGTAAGCATGCATTGAAATTTCCAAAGGGCGAGTTTCTAAAGTAATAGGCCTAAAGTTTCAAGGTCATCACTACTGCCTTTCTTCTGGACAAGAATTGTACAAGTTTTTTTCCATTCGTGTGAAATATTACCTGATCTCCAAACTGTACATAAGATTCTTATGATCACTGTGCGGACAAAGGGACATCGTTTAAAGCTTACAGCTGAAATCTGATCTAATGGATCAGAGGACTACCAAGAGCTTTCATCCTACGTATGCCTCTTATGACCTTCTCATAAGATGGGGCTCACAGATGAATGAGAAAGTAGGTTGTGGTAAAGAAGGAAACTGGCTTGGTATGGAAAATTGGCGATCTAGTGAATCAGGTGAAATTATTCCTTGGTATTTCCACCCTGTGGACATGTCTCTGGAGAAGGAGGGCAAAATCTAGAATGGTTTGACAACAACCCATTTTACAAAGCCCCCAAAATTGTTAGAACTATGCTTATCATAGTCTTCAGTTGAAATGGAAGGGGAAGCTGACTTGGGAGGTAGATGAGATCGCAACAGGAGAAAGATATATCTTATGTCGTTTAGCGGAGCAGCAACAAACTTCAGTCGTTTTAAAGCCTTATTTAATGAATGGGTAGTGTACTCTTTATGCTTTTGGACAGGTTCCTTATCAACTTGGCTTTTGACTGTTCCATAGTTCTCTTTAAAGTAATTATAGAAACAAGGATAGATGTCACAATAATTCACAATCCGATAACACTCAAGCCCTCAACAAGATGGCCGACCCACGAATCATATAAAAATGGTGTGTACATCACGAGCAACATTCCACTTGCACAACCAAATGCGGAAATTAGACTTCTTAATACGGTTTCTCCGATACTTACGATGTATTTCTTATGAGCTTCTATTAACTTCATATGGCAAAAAGGTCATTTAACTTTTGTTCCAAATAGGTACTCTTCAAATTTAACTGTTCGAAAACACGTCTTCACATGTTGACAGTCGTTCGAAAAGTGGCAGAAAACTGAGAACAATGACGTTTATATCTGATTGGCCAAAACTTAGACTATTATATTGTTTTCAGAAACAAAAAGCGGAGAAAAGCAGTGAGTAATCCACTGATCAGTTGACTACCACTCAAAACATTCCTGGGCGGAACTCGGACGAAGGAACTTGCATGAATCGAATGAGATACGCACATACCCACTCATAGTCATATGTGCCCATTGACAACAAGGGCTGAGGCAATCACCTTTCAAGACTCCCCTGCAGACAGGGATAGCTGGAGATCTGTAATGAACTGTGACAACAAATGTTTTGAAATTTGTATAAAGACCTGAGAATAAAGATGTGATGCTTTCAGGTACATGATGGTAGGTAAGAAAGGATGAAATCAAATTATGATGTACTCCCCAAAAGTATTCTTTAAATCCAATGAAGTAATAACTAAAGACCTTTGTTTAATTCAAACTTTGTTTATGATATTTCTGACCATGGCAGAGTGTTCTAGTGTACCAGATACCTTATGAGTAAAGCCTTTATGAATTTTAATTTCAACAAAACCATTTATCTTGAGGAAGTCAAATATGGAATCACAATGGCAGGATATGAAGATTTTAAGGCCAACTGACTGCAATATAATTGTTTGTATCCCCTTTCTTATGGATCAAGATGGTGCAAGCCTTCTTCCATTCAGAAGGTATACAACCACAAGACCAAATGTTTTTAATCATCTCCATTAAAATATATCGAAGATATGGGCAGCATTTAAAAACATATTATAGAAATTCTGTCTAGTGGAGACGGAGAACTAGAAGGCTTCATACGCTGAATAATTGAGGTTATTCCTTGATAAGATGGGGGCTGTAAATTAAATGGATGGATGGGATGGTAAACGCAGGGATCCAAGAAGGAATGCGAAAACTCCTGTTAGGTGCTTTTGCTGAGAATAAACTCAAACAGTATTTATTGCAAGAATCAAGTGAGAAAGATGGAAGAAGTGGTGGTTTATTTTGTATTGTGCGCTTAACATATCTCCAAAAGCTTTTGGAGATGGACTTGTCATGATCTGTAAAAGCAGTGGAGATGCCAGTAGATTTGGGATTAGCAACTCTACCACATATTAGCTGGAGAACATATTGTATTTCATGTACAGGAATGTTGATGGTCTTAAGATTTCTCAGGTCCCTTTTTAGAACTCTAACACTGCTGTCCTTATATCTATCTTTGATTTCAGTGTTCACAGGATCGTCAATAATCCCATAAGTGTCTCTGAAGTAATTGTATATTTGATAAGTTTCCATCGACTCCTAGTCTTTGGTAAACAAGCACTTGGTCTTAAATGAAAGACATCCGTTAGCATCATATAGTTGTTCGGGTCTTGATCGGAATTCAAATCTTCCAAAATCTCTTCAAATAGCTCTGTGTCATCAAAATCCTTGGTGATTCTGCAACTTGGCTCACGTAATTTTAAACCTCTCATATTTTTGCAAACCTTACCACAGCAGCACTTTACCAGCAAACGACTGTTGGATTCCAATGGAATGGTGATTGCTACATTGGGGCCATTGACATTATTGTCTAGTCTTTCCTTGCAGTGCCAAGAATGACAACCTAGCGATTGAAACTATTTGCCACAACACGCACAAACAACGAAATAAGCTCATATCCAGAATCCAGAATAGATTCAATCCACCCATAACAAATTTGGTGACCTAGACACCAAATGAATAAAGGTGTTCAAGTTTAATATCAAATGAAGTTATTCAGCCTAAAATAACAACGATTAATCAAGAGCTTTATATATATATATATATATATATATATATATATATATATATATATATATATATATATATATATATATATATATATATATATATATATATATATATATATATCAGGGGCGGCGCGAAGCCCTATGGAAGTACTATTAGAAATAAACATTTTTGGGGACCGCACCTTTATTTCACCTAGAAACGCCCATTTTGAGCATTGGTGCCCGCTTACAATACAGCGAAAAGTGAAGGTAAACTAAGAAGGAAATTAACTTAAATTCACTCTTTCTTAAATATACAAAATATGCATAATCTCAACAAGATAATGCTACATACTACAGTAAAAGGTTTATTTTCTATGAAATCGTTCAAAGCGCTTTTGATAAATTCGTTTGACAAAAATTAAACTTGGTGCCAATTTTTATGTAACAAAAATAAAGTTTTTGATATGGTTGGTTCAGAAAAATCAACTCTCTTCCCTCATACTGTTGGTTAAAATATTTCAAAGACATAGCTGCCACAAGTGAATAACAAAATTATTTTACCTTGTTTAGTTATAAAAAAATTCCTTGCCCCATTCAATCTCCCAAAACCCAATCAAAATTTCAAAATTGACTATATGCGGTTACACAAAAGTCTGTTCTCCTAGTGTTTTGCGTCTGATGGGTGCCGGTGTGGCCATTCTTTACAACGGTTTATAGCCCACGTAATGCCGTAACCATACTATTAGTTTCTGAGAACGAATAGTATGGCCACTACTTTCAGCTCTAGTGACTCAAAACAAAAATATCTACAGCTTTACAATGAGTTTCAATAAAAAACAATTTAACCTTCTGTCTATCACCCATAACCAAACAAGGCAAGCAAAACTACGTGTTTTTTACTTCATCTCCACATATCCATGAAAAGTGATCATGAACCACTTGAGATGAAGACGTTGCTCATAGCTCAGTTTACCCTGTTCTGACAAAAGGGACAATACTTGTAAACCATCCCATTTAACTCTAACTGAGGCGACTTCGTTCACTTTGAAGTGAGCTTTCTTTTGAACAACTTTTCTCTTGACTTGTCACTGTGAGATCTGACTCAAACTTGATGCTATTGGATTCTCTAAGCGAATAGTAAATTCGTTCCACGAGCTACGACACAATAGTTGCAACGTCACTAACAATGGGACAAATGACGAAATTTTCAATTGTTTTCCTTCATATGCTATTGCCATCGCCAGACTAAAAGCGTGGCCGGAGACGCAGCATTTCGTATTGAATTGCAAAGGAATATCAGCGGCTTATGTATAGGATTAATGAAGCACGTCACTTAACCATGAATAAGACCTGTCGTTTAATATTGTTTGCTATCGTTTGGGACATTTTCACTGTTTGTTTACTTATTTTGCTAAAATAATTAGAAAAAGTTATAGGAAAAACTACTATTAGACTAATATATATATATATATATATATATATATATATATATATATATA